>BMAV01023382.1:0-97527 GCA_019973955.1 Trichonephila inaurata madagascariensis | reverse complement strand
ATCTCCCATTAAGACTGTATATTAGAGATTTTTGTCAAGGTCATTGGTAACAAATAAGCAGTTTTCCCAGAATTAACGTTTTTTGTATTATATGTTTCAATATACTTATAAAAATAAATTTTTGGCCAATTAATCCTTCAAAGTGCTCAATATACTTATCCATGTATCATAAACTCTTTCACACTGTAAAAAAAAAAGCCAACAGAATTATATAATTTACAACTTCCTAAAAAAGGGATAGATAACCATACAAGTAAGTTCGAAAGCCAGGAAAAGTAATATTTAGGTTAAAGAAACGTTTTAAAAAAAATCTCTCATCGTAGGATTACAGCAAAGCAAACAAAAATTTTTTTTATTTAGTTATAGGATCAAAGATAGCTAATGAGCGTTCAAAGTAGAAACTTTTATTTTTGATGACCTTTTTTCACCAGATGATATATATAAATCATATCAATGTAAATCTGTATTTTTTTTATTATATCAGAAAGTATTTTGTCTTTTTTCATTCCAGTAAATTAATTTTTTTAACCTTTTATTTTCGATATGTTCGCGCCCCCCCTGAAGGGGTATCGCGCCCCCCAGGGGGGCGCGCCCCACAGTTTGAGAAACACTGGAGTAGACCTAAATATCGAACAATACAATAAAATTATAAAACACAGGGAACATTTTTTTGTCCATAAAATAATATTTGTGTAATTTTTTTAAAATTGCATTTAAGGTCGAAAACTTATATTTTGATAAAATTGCTGCAAATAATAAATATATTCCCTATATCTGTGAACTATAAATGAAGAGTAAAATATCATCATTTGCATCTACAGTCATCATTTATCCCCTGAGAGAGAACAGTAAAAATATTTCAAATAAAATAATCATTTTTTGTACATTACACTTTCAAGTTTAAGGTAATGACGTCACTATATCTCAGACGATGGCTTAATACTCAAATACTTTACTTCATTATGATTAAGTGAAACTTATCCAAGAGTTTTCGCGTAGCTAGCATGCTGTGTCGATATATTGCAATAATTTCAGTTTATAAATTTATTCTATCTAATAATTTATTCGTTATTATGTATTCCGTACAATAGTGCATTTGTAATTAGTTTTTATAATACGAATTTAATGATTTTTTCCTTCGTTAGCTTGATAAATTTAAACTGGCGCATAGTAAAATAAACGTTGTTTCCGATTGCTAGGTAAACTAAAAAATAAGATACTGCCATTTTTTAGAAAAGTGATCTATATTTCCATCATGTGTCTTATAAAAAAATAAAGCATTAAAATAATGACACTTAAAGATAGATTCTTCTTCAGATCATAATCAATTTTTTTAAGTATTAAGTAAAATGTTCCGTAAAAGCCTTACCAAAATGAGCCATTCAATGTCCATCATTACTTATTCTGATTCCCTTGTCCATTCTTTGCGTTCTGAGCTCCCTGGTTATTCTTGTTTTGGGTTATCCTTCTGGTTCGATTGCTGTTGATGTCCTTGCTGATTGTTGTTGGCGGGAACCGCTTCAATGGCTACCGACATCAATGCCAGGACCAGAATGAAAGCAAACAGGAATCTCATGGCTGTGAAAGCAGTCAATCATAAAAATATAACATAAACAGTGGTGATTGATTGATTGAATATTAACGTCGCACTGTTCAGCTACACGAGGGCTTTTTGCGACGGACCACGTAATTTTGAACCATGGTCAAGTGACGTGGACGACACCTGAGCTGGCACCCCCTCTCCTAACTACCACACCACACCAACGGGAGGACGTTTTAGCTCTCGATGGATTCAACGTGCATCGCTGCCCTACATGGCGGGTCTTTAGTGGTACTGGGCTCGAACTCGTGACAAGGCAAGCCACGATCCGATACCTATACCACTCGGCTACCGCGGCCCAAACAGTGGTGAACTGTATAAAGAAGGATATCCCTTCCTGGTATTTCTACTAAAAGGGCATACATCGTATACAGCAATAAAAGTTGAATGTTTATGATTGTATATACTTAAGTAAACCTTATTTTGTCATCTTGCTGCTTCAATGCAAATTTGGAAAACTATAAATGTGACATCAGATTTCAGAATGTAAAGCATCTGTTTCGTTTCTGCAATTAGACCTATTGTACAAATTTCTTTCTCTCGATATGTTTAGATTAATTTCTTGGGAAAACGAGAGACACGTACAATTGAAAGGTTAATTTTTACCTGGAGTTCCCTCATATAAAATGAAACGCTTTATACAGAAGAGAGCAGATAGGTTGTTTTTAATCCAAAAGGAAATTAGTTGTTAAACTGTGCCTTTGTGATAATTTCAGAGTGCTTTTTATTGAAAAGCTGCAGGTATTTGTCTCCGCTAAATCTTCCAAATATCAAAATGCAACGAATTATATGGGCAGGCCACGTTATCAGAATGAATTAAGACCGCACCACTAAAAAAGTCTTCAATGCTCAAACAATTGGCACACGTAGAAGGTTTTGGCCAAATCATAGATGGATTGATGGCCTAGAAAAATATCTCCTAGTTTTGAGAGCTAGTAATTGGAGCACACTAGCAAGAAGAAGGCTTGCCTACAAAAGGCTTCTTGAGAAGGCCAAGACCCACCCTGGACTGCCATGCCACTGAGGAAGGAAGGAAATCGTTCAAATAATGAATTCAAAGATAGAAAATGGTGTTTTTGCTCTTTCTGTTCCTGGGGCATTTCAAACGCATATTTACCCAGTAATTACAATTAGATACACACACACAATTAGAAAAATAATGCGTAATTGCTGAAAGCATTATAGAAAATTTTATACAGAGACATTAGGGAGTTCCAAAAGTACAATACAAGCAACTTACCTGTAACGAAAGCTTTGCTGCCAACAAGATCTAATCAAGAGAGAATCAAAAAGTGTTCTGTGAGAAAGGATTTGGTCGTGGAGTA
Organism: Trichonephila inaurata madagascariensis; assembly: GCA_019973955.1. Classification (NCBI taxonomy): domain Eukaryota; kingdom Metazoa; phylum Arthropoda; class Arachnida; order Araneae; family Nephilidae; genus Trichonephila; species Trichonephila inaurata. The sequence continues at coordinate 94,602 of BMAV01023382.1, read as the reverse complement.
TTTATACTTGTCTTCTACGTCAACGATAATCGTAGTCTGTGAGATGAAACACTTTTAATTGATTTCAGGACTCTTAGAATAATTAAACTGGTTCATTTCTTTGTTTCGATATGATTAAATTCTATTGTTCATTGTTTCACAAATGTTGAAAATTTTAGGGCTTTGTCTTTTAACTAATGATTTCTCCCATTGTCTTCTTATTACAGTATTATGGAAGATAATTATGTGTTTCATAATGAAACTAATCATGTTTGGCAGATTAGAAGAATATTAAAAACATCCTGTTTCAACATTGCTAACGATTACTTTTTCAAAAACAACGTTGTGTACACGCGAGTTTTATTTCGAAAGAATTATTTCATTTACCAAAAAATAGAAAATTAAATATTGAATGATAGCGTACTAAATTTTTTGTAAACTTTTTCACCCCATAGAGGGGCTTGATTTTTTTTCTTTGTAAATAAGTATTATTGAGAATGAAACACTCTGGAAACTTCATCAATATAAACTTATTAATTATTTGAGAAAATTTTTTTTTCCTATAACCCAAATGGGTAAAGATGTACTAAATTTCAGAAACTTTAATCAAAATGAACTGTTCTACAATTTTATAGGTTAACAATGCTTCGAAAACTTCCATTTGATAATGCTCCTCTTGTATAGCCCTCTTCTCCCCATATGTAAATAAAATTTCTCTCTCTCTCTCTCTCTCAAATGAGTATCCAATATATCCTCTATTAACTGTTTATTTAATGCTCTTCTTTTCCTTGATGATCAGTTTAGACAAGTGATTAAGACAGTGTTTCTCAAACTGTGGAGCACGCCCTCTGGGGAGGGGATAACTCGGGGGGCGCGAGAATATTGAAAAGTAAAAAACCGAAGTTTTTTAAAAAATTTTAATTCACTGAAATAAACAAACAAAATACATTCGACATAAAAAAAAAAAGTGTTTGTATTTATGTACGCACGTAAGTTATACTTTTTTGGCTTATTAGATTAAAATTTTTTAAAAATCTTTGGGGGAAGCGGGGCCCAAAGGGGGTAAAAGGCGTCCGAGCAAAGTTGAACGATACTGGGCTTCAGTAGTCGGACCAGCCAAAATAATCCGATTTAAAAAAATTTTAAAATCCCCCCCACACAAAAAAGGACAATAGGACCAATAACAGGGGGGTATCAGCTGTATCTGGAGATAAGGAGCCAATGTGCCCTTTAATGATCTCATATTAATTTCGGCGGGAAGAAGCGTTCCTGGGAAAAATTAAGACATCCGCCGAAAAAACCCCCCAGTTATGGTCATTTTAAAATAATTAAAGCATTTCAATTAAAAAAAAAATAGAAACAGGGGCCCCAAAATCTAAATGGGGCCCGGGTTTTGAGCAAAAACAAAATTTCCTTTGAACCGGGCCGGGTCTGGTTTGAATGGGGGCTAGCGGGAAAGGAAAAGGAAAATTAACTCCCCGGGTGGAACAACTGTGAAGTAAATGGTCTTAATCCCCAACGATACACAGAGTAGTAGGGGATCCCCAAGTTTCATCCTTCTATTTCTGTAATATCATTACCTCATCAAAAGATCGAACCCCATAGGAAAAAAGGGATTATTTTTAATGTGCCCCTAACCCCCTACACACATGTTATAACAAATGAAACAGTCAAAGGGGAAAATATGGTCCAGTTTCATTAACAACTAAAATCCTGGAGCTATGGGGATTTAAAAAAAAATTTTAACTTTAAAATAATTTAAAAAAGTAAAAATATGGGTGAAGAAATGGGGCTATGGTCCCGAAAAAATATATCTAGGATGCTTATAAAAAAGAAAAACGAATCCAGCCCGGGAAGGGCGACCAGGGCGGTTTTTTTTGGGGGGAAACCCAAGGGAAATTCCCCCTAAAACTCGCGCTAATACGAAAATTAGGGGCTTTCAAAATCAAGTTCAAGCTCAATTCCTTAGGGGGGGAAATTTTTCCATCACATAGGATTAACATGGGAGCATGATTTTTGTGTTAAACCCTCCCCATGCCACAAATGGGAATGAAGCAGATTTACGGGATGGGTCTCGACAAATGGAATACTTGGTTCAAATCTCAAGTCCGGACCGAACAAGATATTGTAAATTTTAAAAAAAATTTAAAAAGTTTGACAAAAAAAAGGAAGAAATAGCTCTAGAGGTGAACTTATAATAACTGGAAGAGCGCTAGGAGGGGTCGAATGAACTATCCCAAAAGGACTGTAAGGCACGGGTGCCGAGATATTCCAAAAAACTTTTGGGGGGAAAGCCAAAATGGGGATGCGTCCCAACAGATATGGTTTATAACAATAGTTATTATGATTCCCCAAATATCAGTCCCATAGCACCAAAAAAGTGGCATGTTAAAATATTATACAACGGTGTGCTCGAGCGCATCGGTGTCGTGAAGGTATGAGCATTCATCCCTGACGGTGTGTGTGCGCATCGTAAAAATTTACTCTCATCCTTTTTCCCTAAGGCCCAAAAAGAAGGAAAATTTCAAAAATAAATATACGAATACAAAAGTCTCTTATAATTTGCTACAATGTAGTAAATGTGTTTATGTTCATCACATTGCGTTCGTAGTATAAATACATCTATAATCATATACTTGCAATTGTTATTTAAATAGGCAAACTAATATTTACTCTTATGTTTTATGTACATGAAACACAATTAAAAGATTAATTTACTATTTTTTTTAATTTCCTGTAAGTATGTTTGGTTTAATGACAAAAAGTGTTCAAACAAATTCATCAGAGAAGTTCCTCAGTGGTAGAGCACACATTCGACTGCTAATTGAGAGATTCCCGGTCAAACCAAGGTGTCTTCTTCTTCAGGGAAGTGGAGAAAAATATTTTTTTTTGAGAATTTCGAAGGCGGGAATGATCTGTCCCGTTCTGTATATTTCTAGACAAAGGATTTTCGAATCCGTTCCTACGGGGAAAGCAAAGGTTTGCTGACACGGGGATATAGCTCAGTGATAGATCATTCGACTGCAGATAGAGAGGTCCGCGGTCCAAACCCGCGTGTCCTCTTCTTCAGGGAAGTGAAGAGATATATTTTACTGAAAATTTCGAAGGCGGCAAGGATCTGTTCCGTTCTGTATATTTCTAGGCAAAGCATTTTCATATCCGTTCCTACGGAACGCAAAGCAAAGGTTCGCTGACACTGGTGTATAGCTCAGCGGTAAAGCGTTCGACTGCGGATTGAGAGGTCTCCTGTTCAAACCCGGGTGTCCTCTTCTTCAGGGAAGAGAAGAGAAATATTTTACTGAGAATTTCGAAGGCGGCAATGATCTGTAACATTCTGTACATTTCTAGACAAAGTATCTTCGCATCCTTGACGGTGTGCGCGCGCATCGTAAAAATTCACCCTCATCCTATTTCTCTAAAACCCCAAAAGAAGTATAACTTCAAAAATAAAATATACCTTTACACACATACACACACACACACACACACACTGATATAATACACTTATAAGTGTATCAGTACTGCATAATGTATTTTATAAGTAATTTAACAATATACTAATTTAAAAACAAAATAACTACTAATGAGAATTGTCACTAAAAGTAACCCTTATCTAAATTTTTTGTAACACCTATCTCTTGATAATTAATTCCTTAACTGCCGATTAAAAGTAACACGATTCGCTCCCCAATGCCACCAGTAACGAATAAATAAGCAAATTCCTCTGAATTAAGTAAATACTTCGCAAACACTGTCAAGGTCCTCTTTTTGCATTCAAAAGCATTGGGAATAATTTTATGGATAGCAGTGCACAGAAAAAATCGTACTTTGGAGAGACATATATATACGTCCGGAGCAACTAACACTTCGGCTGAGCCAGGCATTTATATGCGCCGGTGGCACTTAAGAGGTTTAAATCGTATTGTAGCTTTAGCGTCAATTAAATACTATGTTATTAAATGGAGGGGGGTGCGATGAAAATTTTGATTGAATCTTGGGTTGCAAACATTCAAACTTTGAGAAGCACTGTATTAAGACAACAGAATAAGACAAAAGGGATCGACTGATGTGGATTTGTGTTTGATTGACCTGCCCTTCTAACTGGATTACTTTAAATCAGTTGTTGAACGAGATTCCTTTCTTCTAAGACTTTTTTGGCAGTTTTTGAAATGTTTTTCTGAAATATAGTATTTTGATTTTCTGTGCAATTATATATATACATATATATATATATATATATATATATATATATATATATATATATATATATATATATATATATATATATACTTACCCTTTACTTTGAAAATCTGTTTATTAGTACGTTGCAGATAATTTATGACGGAGAAAAAGAAATATATAAGGATCTCGACTTGCGTACGTTTCAAGTTTTCGTACGTATTTCATATTTTACTTGAAAATAAGATTTTTTCGTTCATATACAAGCTTTTATTGGAGTTCAGTTAATTCATTCTATTTGAAATAATTTATTGAATTTTTCTAAAATTTTCTCAGCGTCAATTCACTCAATAAACTCGTTACTTCTTTCTTAATCACAATAAGTTTTCTTAGTAATAAAGGGGTTCTAATCCAGCGGTCGCCAAACTTTTTGACCTCACAGGCCAGTAAATTCATAATTTAAACTCCGCGGACCACTTAATAGGATTTTTGAAGTGTTCAATGTATTTATAAAAAAGATTATGTGAGATCTAAGATCACGTAAGATGTACCTAGTTAATAAAATGAAATTTTTAATTGTAACCGAAACTATGAAAGTTTTATTAATAAACCATAATAAAATAAACAAAAACTGCAGAAGCAAAACAAAGCAATTAAAAAATGTTTTAAGTCTATCAAACTTTTAACATTATACATTTCTAGTGTGATGGATGTTCCTGCTCACTTGAAATAAGATTATATATATTTGGATCCAATGCTCTTACTGCAAGACGAAGAACTGCATTTATTTTAAGCTGAGATTTGTAACGTGTTTTGATGGCTGAGATAGATGAAAAATCCTTTTCGCATATAAATAAGTTGTAAAGAATTGAATCAAAATTTTCATCACTAAGAAAAGGGTATTCACTTTTTAATGAAAAGCCAAAACTGAGATCTTGATAAGGATGAATGAAATTTAAACTTGATAGTATCATTGGATGATAGTTCAATGAGGCTTTCTTTTAAATGCATGCTTAAATTATTATCCTGAATTTTTTTGCTCTCTCTCTCTCTACAAACGTATCTATATCCACATTATCTGCATTCTTTGGATAATAACGAGCAAAAGATTCTGTAAGTGATTCCAAGTGCTTTTTAACTAGGCTTACTACTTGCTGGTTAACATCATGCGAAATCCGGGTGTTTTGAATTCAAGAGTCTTTCAAGTTTGGAAGGTTTTAATGCATCGTTCGATAAGCTTTCAAAACATAAAACACAGAAAAGCCGTGGATCCACACAGATCCACTGTCAGATTCATCTCTATAAATCCAAATTTTATGTAGTAGGTATGATATTTTCTTGATACTTTGCGTTTTTGAAGTGAAACTTCTTTAGCCGCGTTGGGCACTTTTTGGTAGGGAAAATCTAATGGGTTCGCGTCACCGACATGTCCATGACTGGCCACGCGCAGTGTGTTGTGCGCCTTAGTGACTTTTTGGATGGGTGAAATCTTAAGTGTTCGCGTCACCGACATGCTTTTATAGCAGTATATCTGTAACTATACAGCTGACGTATAGTTGCTGTGTATATCTTATAAGTGAAATTGAATGGATTTAGTGAAAAGTTCAATGTGTATATACCGTGCATTGTTGAAATAGTATTTTTGTTTGATTATTATTTGAATCGTTTAATTGAAGAATCATTGTGCAGTACAATAGTGAGTACTAAATAAATATACTAATATATTTTTAAGATAAAAAATAAATAACAGAAAATTATTTTAAATACTCGTATTTATATTTTGGAATTTGAAAATTTTATATTATTTAAAAATATTTTAAATCTTCGTATTTATTCTGGCGTTTGAAAATTTTGTATTATTTATTTTCTAATATTTAACCCCTGCAATCCATCACGCGCGCGCAATCTGGAGTTACCATAAACCTATTGTATCTTTTTTAGAACAAAACGAAATAATTTAAAGTACAAAAGTCTAAGTATTGTTGAAATTAATGATGACAATGATGCAAACAATTAAAATAATATTAAAAATCAAATACATTGAAATTTAAGTAAATACAAATACTATACATAAACAATATAGATCGTATATTAATTTTTATTTCAATTGAATTGTATTTATATTTTGTCATGATCTTGTACAGAGAGAGAGCCTGTAATATATTTGAATAATAAAAAAACCACACAAACATGCATATAATTGTTGCTCGGAGTGTCAATAGATTGGAAAACCAGATTGATGTTGATAATTTAATTCAAACATTATGAAATTTCTAATTTTAATACTAAAAGTTATAAGTTTTCACTTCTATCTGCAGTCTGTGTAACTGCTAATTTTTTTTCTTCTCCATCTCGCGTTCCAACGTTTTTCTTAATGGTGCCTGATGAAGACTATGAAGAGTGTGATTAATTGATGAGTTCACGCTTAGATGAAGTACTATTAATGTTGTCATTATTGTTCTCAATACTTTTTGAATTACTTAAGAAATGCAGAATATTTTTCTTGCTTTTTCACTCATTAGGGGTTTAATTTATTTGAATCTCTCTCTTAAATAAAACAGGAAAGAAATTTAGAAGAGTCAAACTAATTTTATCCCAATAAATATCAAATAAAAGAAACTATGCACATGGTTAAGCTTTAAGATCATACTTGTCTTAAATAAACACCAAGAAACAAAAGAAAATTCACAAAAACTTCCTTAATAATCCAATTAATATACAGTTGAAACCAGTTTTTGTGCAGTAGATAGGGACCGCATAAAAAAACGCACAAAAAGTATTCAAAAATTTTATAAATTCTTAGATATAACAAACTAATTCGTGGAAATACTACAAAAAACTTTTTTATGCGGTGGATAGGGACCGCATAATAAAAGTCGCATTTACAAAATATGCCAATTATTTACGAAATTTATGTAAGAATACTTCCATAACCAAATAAATAATTAAATATTACACATGCAAACATTTAAAAATATATAGTTTCTCATTGAACACACGGATAAGTTTTCAAAATGCACATGCATAATTCATCGCTACTCATTGTAATCCAAAGCCCTGTGATGAATAATTTCAAAATCGCTTTGAAGGTACAATTTCAGTTGATTTATTTTTTGGGAACATAAAGTAAGAGAGAAGTTTTTGTGACGAAGGTCGGGTGGTCACACACACACACACACACACACACACACACACACACACACACACACACACACACACACACACACACACACACACACACACACACACACACACACACACACACACACACACACACACACACACACACACACACACACACACACACACACACACACACACACACACACACACACACACACACACACACACACACACACACACACACACACACACACACACACACACACACACACACACACACACACACACACACACAAGTTGCTTGTAAATGTCACGATAACCAGATATATATGTACATGATTGAAGCCCTTTTTAGAATTTTATACTCCTTTCTTAGTTGGAAATCTATTTGAAAAGAATGCTTTTCCAATTTGTTGGAAAACTGGATCCCTGCAAATTTTTATCCACTCTCAAATAATCCGGTTCTTCTTGTCCATAATCTATCAAATTATTCATAATGTCACTGTCATTGAAAGTTTCGTCTTCAATCAAGCACGGCTGCTGGAGCGTTGAGAGAAAGAAACTGAATGTGCATTGTCGGGAGACTTTAAAACAAATGAACAAAGCGTTTTGAAATGTCTGCATTTGAGTGGCGTAACGTACACCCCGCATCACGGGGTCTGGACTCTACGCCCAAGACCTGACTTACGCTAAATACGTATTTACCCAATTTATAAAATATTAAAGGCAAAACCTGACTTTCAGAGAGGGTCCTAACATTCTCCGTTACACCACTATTAAATAGATATAAATCATTACAGTGGTACCAAAGCGATTGAAATTCATACACCACATAAAAAAAAAGAAAAGAACGCACATAAAAAATCGCACAAAAAAAAATCTCACAAAAAGAAAATCGCATTAAAAAAAGAGCGCACAAAAACAGGTTATATTGCATTGAAAATATTTTATATTGAACTCAATACGCGTCCATAAGCCCACCTTTAAATGCGTCAACTGTAACCATATATATATATAATTCCAATATATATGCCAATGCAAATCCTGACTAGCTCGTTTCATCATTTCACTGAAACAGTTCAGGGTATAATAAAAATCACTTACTATCATTATGGAAATGACATTGAAGAGACGTTATTTTAAAATATTAGCAATATGCTGTCCAGGGAAGAGAGACACTTGGGAGGTCAAATCCTTGTACTTCCGAACTATACAGGTCAAAAATACTCTGAGCTATGGGAATTCAAAATTTTTTAAAATTGTTTAAAAACGTGAAAGGGGGAAGAAATGGGGCTATTGGGATAAAATTACATATTTGAAGAGCTCATAGAGAACAATCGAATCCAGCCGGTGCGGTCGACCAAGGTAGCATAGGATTCGAGTTATTAATGGGGAAGCCCTGTAGACGGGGAGCACTGGAGGGGACCAATTCCACGTAAGGCTCGCACATACACGAAAATATGGCGTTCCTCCAAAAATCAAGTCCCAAGCTCAATTCCTTAGGCAGGTGAACTTTTTTCAGACCCCATAGGATTAACATGGGAACATGATATTTTAGTGCTTAAGCCCTCCCCATGCCTACACAATGAGAGTCAAGTATATGACTGGATGGGTCTTGACGAGTGGAACAGTCGGTTCAAATCTCAAGTCCGAGACTCAAACAGGAGCCAAGATATTGTGGATTTAAATAAATTTTAAAAGTTTAAAACAATTAAAAACTATGAATGGAATAGCCCTATGAGCATCAAATTATAATAACTGGAAGAGCAGTTAGAGAGCAATCGAATGATCCAGGTTCGAAAAGACTGTGAGGCTCGGGTGACGAGATATTGGCCAAACAGCTGTAGAGGGGGTGGGAACGCACAGGGGGGATGTGTCCCAGCAGATGCTAACCATAACAAAAGTTATTACGATCCCCAAATATCAGTCCCTTAGCACCAAAAAAGTGGCATATTTTTTTCATTTCATCCTTTCACTAAAACAGTTTGTGGGGATTTAACTAATTCACTTACTTACAATAGGGAAAAGACAAAGAGAATTTATTTTAACATTTTTCGTGAATTGATCATCTTCTATAGAGATTTGACGAAAGCCCTAATTTCATCGTTTCCCTGCGACATATAGGCGGTGACCTTCAGGGGTGAAATCATGAGATTCTTTCTCCCCTGTCAATGAAAGGGTCGCACGTACACACAAGTCATCCCCCTAGCTCTCCTCCCCCACCAACGATTCAGCTAATTGCTGTGTTTCATACTTTGCCGGTTCCTCATTTGGCATTCTATAGAATGCCTAGGCAATGTATGAAATAAAAATCATTTCATACATTGCCGGCTAGTTTTAGTTTCATACTTTGCCGGTAACATATATACTTCAAATTCGATCCAAATGCCGCTCTTAAAATTTGTTGTCTCGGGCAGTGGTCCGGTTTGACTGGCCCTAGAGCCGCCCCTGGTTATATTCTTTGCATTATTATCTTTCGATTGATATATCACTCTTGTATACCTGAAAATTGGAAACTTGATATAATTTCAATTGAAAAATATAAACAAATTAGGGAATTCGACCACGCCCGTTTTACAGATAAAAAAAAGCTTTCTGATAATAAAAGAAAACTATTTTAAAAAGGGAAATAATAACTAAAAAAAGGTGATACAAATAAACCAGGATATTTCTGATTTTTTTCCAGGATATTTCTACTACATTAATGTATAATTTTTTTAAAAAAAGGTTTGAAATTCTACTACACAAATATGCTTTTTTTTAAAAAAAATTCCAGCTTTATTATCAAATTATTTTGTTAATTAATTTTGGATAAATAATTTGTATTCCAATGATTCTTGTTGCATTAATTACTCTACTTTTAATAATGCACCATATTTGCTAAATAAACACCTTTAAACTCTTGACCATATTATTTCATCATTTCACTGAAACAGGTAAGGGATTTGATCAAACCACTTACTTTCCTTTTAGGGATCACTACTCTCCTTCCAAATCACCTTACAGAGCTCTTATTTTAACATCTTGCGTGAATTGATCATCCCCCTTAGGAATTTGATGAAATCCCTTATTTTATCATTTTCCTGCGACATACATATATGCAGTTCAAGACGCTCTGTTCATTGGATATAAACTCAACTGCTTTCTTTCTCAAAGCACTAGCAACACTCACATGATTGAAGACGAAACTTTTAATGACTGTGTCATTAACAATAATTTGATAGATTATGAAGACGGACAAGAAGAACCGGATTCTTAGAGAGCGCATTAAATATACCTCGGGATCCAGATTTTCAACAAACGGAAAAATAGTTTCTTAAAATAGATACCAATTCCGAAAGGAGTTTAAAATTCCAAAAAGATCTTCGATCATACATATCTGGCTATCGTGAACAAGTAACTGACCAATCTACCGTCGTCGCAGAAATTTATTACTTATCTGAACCAAAAAATAAATCAATTGAAATTGTATCTTCAAGGGACGCGAAAGCGATTTTGAAATATTTCATCACAGGAAGATGCGTGTTTTGGATTAGTATGGATATTAGTGAATTATGAATGTGCATTTTTTTGTGAAAATTTTTCCACGTATACAGTGGGAAATTAAATGTTTTCAAAATGGTTCCATGTGGAATTTATTTATTTTGTTTGGAAGTACTTTCCCATTCATTTCGTAAATAATTGACGTATTTTTTAACATTCTCTCTCCACCGCATACAAAAAAAAAATCTGTCCTATGTTGATAAAGTTGTTATTTACATGCAAATATTTATGAAATTTTCGCATATTTTTTAGTGCCGTTTCCTTTTATGTGGTCTCTATCTACTGCACTAAAACAGGTTTTGCTGAACACGCCCTCGCGACAACATTAGACTGACCGCAAAAGATCTATTTGCCGTGATTTCCAAATCCCTCCATACCGACCAGTCACTCCAAACGTAAGCTTTGCGAGCGTTTTTAGTAACAAAACAGCAAACCAGATGGAGCCACAAGAGAAAGTTCCGAAAACTTCAAATCAGACCAACAAAAACGAACAAGAAAAAACCCCAAATAATGCAGAAACAAACTTTAAATTTGAAAAATTTGCAACATATATTAACGAGATCCAAAACCTAACTTCCAAGTTCCCGGAAATTTTCCAGGAAATTTCAATTAAATGATATACAGAACCCACATAAAGACGAGATCATCACAAACACTGTTGATGCATACTTCAATAATCATACTAATGAAAATGATCCCCTCCCCCCTGCTCTTCCCTCGGAAATTATTTCCTTTATTAAAAAGATCAAAATTCGGAAGAGTCCAGGTAGAGATGGTATCACTAATAAAATGCTTAAATTTCTCCCTTATCTTACTATTTTTAAAATTACTAACATAATAAATAATATGCTAAATCTTAGATATTTTCCAAATGCATGGAAAACTGCAGTTGTAGTACCGATCCTAAAGCCTGGGAAAAACCCCAGACTTGCGGAATCGCATCGACCAATTTCTTTATTACCTGTTCTTTCTAAGCTGGCTGAAAAAGTCATCCTAGCCAGACTAAACGACTATCTTGACAGTAAAAATATACTGATCCCGGAGCAGCACGGGTTCCGTCCTCGTCTCTCCACTACCCATCAACTACTCCGCGTTGTGGAGTTCATTAAGGAAGGTAATAATAAAGGTCAATGTACAGCTGCAGTTTTTCTAGACATTCAAAAAGCTTTCGACAGGGTATGGCATACTGGCCTGCTCTTCAAATTAATTAATTATAAAATTCCAACCCCACTAATACTTATTTTAAAATCCTATATCAGCGACAGAGCTTTCTCTGTCAAAATTAATCGTACTTTCTCTCAAACTAGACCCATCAAAGCAGGAGTCGCTCAAGGGTCAATCCTTGGGCCAACCTTATTTAACTTATATGTAAATGACATCCTAAAAAGTACTAACACAATGTTATGTATGTATGCAGACGATACAGCAATACTCAGTAGACACAAAAACCTTTACACGCTTGTGAACAATATCAACATACACCTAGCTCACCTTGAGACATGGTTTTCCGTTTGGAAGATCGCACTTAACACCGCAAAAACAGAGGCAGTATTCTTTTCCCAAAGGATCCCACCCCCTGAAATTACCCTTCAAAATCAAAAAATCCCCTGGTCTCCGTACACCAAGTATCTTGGTGTATATCTTGATAAAACTCTCACTTTCAGACAACACATTACACAAATAAGAACCAAATTTAAAAATGCAACACATAATTATTTTTCCCTTATCTGTCGAAAGTCTAAATTAAGTAGACGTAACAAACTGCTTATCTACACTCTGATCCTAAAACCCCTCCTAACTTATGCCTCCCCGGTCTGGGGACACGCAGCAAGAACCAACATTAATTTACTTGAAAGTTCCCAAAATGTTATTATCAGGCAAATTCTAAATGCTCATTGGTACATGAGAAATGTTGACCTTAGGTCAGCATGTAAAATCCCTACTATTAGACAAACAATCCGCAAACTTTCCACTAATTTTTTTAATGATATAGATGGGCATAACAACCCATCAATTCAAAATATTCCAAATTATTTCTCTCACTTTTCCGTCAGAAGGCCAAGAGATGTCTTGGTCAACCCAGATTTTGATTAATTTTTCCCCTCTTTCATTTTTCATTACCTGCGTTCCAACTCTGTTGTATCGCAAGTATCCTCTGATTGGCTACCCATTTTTCTAAAACTACTTATACCCTATTAACCGAACCCTTGGCTCGGCAAATAGGAACGCTCCCTCTCATCGTAATGATTTTTCCCCGAACTTCATTTTTCTCCATTACTTTTTCTGATCCTTGGTGTCTTGCTGCGCCCTGATTGGACGGCCATGCTCCGCCCACAATTCTCAGTACTATTTTTCAATTTTCCAGCTCTAAAAAGAGCTTTTTGTTTTTATATTCTTAATATTAATTCTTAAATTTACTTATCATTTTTAAAATGGGCATTGGTAATTTTTCACAGTCATCTTCATTCCAGGATAGGAGGTTAGAGTCCGGAAGGACTATGTACTCCGAATCGTACCCCAACGATCTGGGCTCTCTCTGGCGGAAAGAGAGTCGGTACCCCATAAGGACCAATATTTTTCGGATAGCTGCCACCCCGTTGGGCAGACAGTTCCAAATTCCACAGCCCTCATTGGCCGTGGAAAAGTCAAGATGATCTATACCGATCTGACTAGTAAACATGTTTTCTCGCCTTTAAAAAAGGCGATTTTTCTTCTAAAGTAATTAGTTCTCAATTAATAATGAAGTAAATTAATTAAAATGGGCAATGTTTTAAGTTATCAAGTCTAAAAAATAAAGATAAGAGATAAAAGCCCTGGCGGGCTAAGTGCTCCGAACAAACCACCCCAGCTACATAGCAGAGTAGTATACTGATATATCAAAACAGTTCCTAAAACTATAACGATTTCTTTATAAAAAGAGCGCTGAAATTGAAATTCGCCTTGGAGCAGCCCCACTGTAGCATTGATTCTTTAATATTATTGTTCATCACACAAAGCATAAATTAAATACATTTTTTTCATAAAAAAGAGTTTGCATTTTGAAGCAATGTGCATCACTTGAAAATTCAGTCGATTGCCTTATTTGAGTACAGTAATGATTTTTACTAAATCAACTAATCTGTGGGCAAAAACGTTTTAAGAAATTATTCAAGCAAGTACGTGCTGCCATCTGTTGAAACAAAATCATTTAAAAACATATAGATAATTTTAAAACAAAATAAAACGTTCTGGTGAAGTGCAACATATCCTTTAAGTCAGTGGTCGGCAAACTTTTTGTGACCTCATGGACCGGTAAATTCAGAATTTAAATCCCGCGGAACACTAATAGGATTTTTTAAGTGTTAAATATATTTATAAAAAAAATCATAATCCAAGAACGCATAAAAAAGTACCTAGTTAATAAAATAAAACTATTAATTGTAACCAAATTATGAAAGCTTCATTAATAAACCATAATAAAATAAACAAAACAAAAAAAAACTGTAAGTACAAAACAATGAAAAAATAGTTTATCAAACTTTTAGCATTATGCAATCCTAGTGAGATGGATGTTCCTGCTGACTTGAAATAAGGTTGTAGATATTTGGATCCAATGCTGTTACTGCAAGACGAAGAACTGCATTTATTTCTAGCTGAGATCGGTATCATGTTTTGATCGCTGTGAAGAATGAAAAGGCCTTTTCACGTAAATAAGTTGTGGAGAATTGAAGAATTTTTATCTCCTGTTCACTAAGAGAAGGGATTATGGAAAGCCAAAACTGAGGATGAATGAAATTTAAATTTGAGAGTTTCGTCGGACGATATGTCGGCGAGGCTTTCTTTTATATGCCTGCTTAAATTGTTATTCTGAATTTTCGCTACAAACTGATTTTTTCTGCACATGTTACCATGTCTGGGATCTTCATTCTTTGGGTGATAATGAGCAAAAGATTCTGCAAATGATTCCAAGTGTTTTTAACTAGGGTTACTTCTTGCTGCATCTTAAAACATAACTTAATGTGATGAGTAAGTATATTCCACAATTTTCAAGGGAACTTCAAAATTTCCTCACGGACCACCACTTTGGCGACCTCTGCTTTAAGGGGTACATTCCCAAAATTCAGATTGTGACATAGCCATCTGTCGATAGCTATGTCGTGGGGGTTCCGCGTAAGTTAGAGGTGTGGGATTATCGGAAGGATGAGACATTCTATAATTCTTAATACGACTTTTATTAAGAATTTAACTTAAATTACTTATATAACGAACAAACTTATATTAAGTGAGAATAAACCAAAGTACGGCCGTTTAACTAAGTCAGATCGCGCAATTAGATCACTTATCAATATAACTAATTAGATCCTCCTCCTCCTCTCAATTCAATAATTTACTAGCGTTCAGAATATAATCCTCCTACCTTGGTTGAAGACTCAACGATTCTGATACTTTCAGGTAGACTGATGTGCTCGTGTGCAAAAGTTGTTCCCTGTAAATATTAGCGAGGGTGGGCGTCTCCGTGATTCTTGAGTAGGCCGTCTAAACACACTTCCAACTGTTCCACACTAAGCTTTCTCTAAGATTGCCATTTTTTCTCACTAAACTTTCTATCCTTTTAAAGGTTATCTTATTTGCATTGTTGCTTCGTTTTTCCTCTTGGAATTGGGTTGGAAAAGTTTTGCCATTAATCGTGGCCGTCAAAGAACGTAGGAGTTATGTTAGAAGAACGCGAGAGATATCACAAGATGAATTAGGATATTTTCACAACAATAGGAACCTTTATTATAATTATTTTCATCTAATACTGCCTTGTTAATTTTTCCAAGCAATGGCGAAATACAATATATATATTTTCCCAATAGGGCTGCATAATGTTATTTTTTTTGGACCTAGTAATTCCCAAGCGGGACACTTACGTTTCTTCCAGGTGTGGGCAGGCACATTGCAAAGGCGCTATGTTCATTTTTATTAAAAGTTTCCCGATAATGTGCATTCAATTCTTTTGCTTGGCATGGTATCAGTATACGTTTCATGTCCACAATTTTTTCGTGACTCGAATGATGCAACCGAAGACACATCCAAGTAGTCGTCAGTGAGTGAGTAAATATTAACGTCGTACTATTCAGCTACTCGAGGGCTTTTGGAAACGGACCTCATCCTTTTGAACCATGGTCAAGAGAGAAGGATGACACCTGAGCTGGCACCCCTTCTCCTAATTTGCATACCACATCAACGGGAGGACGTTTGAGTATCGACATGTTTATCATACATCTGCATGGCGGGTCTTCATTGATGCAGTCTCAAACTCATGAAACGCCTGCCACGAGTCCGTCATATTGACCTCTAGGTTACCCCGCAGCCATGCGTAATCGTCAGAAATCATTGCGCTAGTACTTAACTTCAGTGGAGAAGGCTTTGACACTGTTATATCACGAAATGATTAAGGACGAAACCACCAATGAGAATGACATGACCAATAACTTGACTGATTATGAAGATTAATTAGAAGAAGTGGACTCTATGACGGCGGGTACAATTTATGCAGACGCCCAGCCTTACAACACATTGGAAAAGCTTTCTCTTTTAAGAGAATAACTCCGAAAGGAATTTTATAACTCCACGAAGTGCTCTTCTTCATATGGGTGAAAAGCAAAGTAAAAGTTTTTTTTTCAAGTGTTACTACGTACTTGGACATTCCGGTTATCGAAGGGCTTATACTTGTAACGGCTATGCAAAGTACGTGGATATCTGATTTGTGGCATAAAAAGTTACAGTTGATCATGTTTAATTAAGAAAAACATTGGATGTTATTTTTTATAAAAATCGAGTTTTAACATAATATGAAGAATTGTTATTGAAAAGTTCTTTGATTTTATTTCTCTACTTAAACAGATTTTTTTTTTTCAAAATGTTAATTATCTCTTTTAATTCTTTCTTAGCTTCATAAATTTTATTACGCTATTTTTATTAGGAAATGCTCATTCAATGTTAGAAAGTGTGCATGTCATTTACTCTTTGTAATCGCTTTTCTAACAGATGCTCTTTTCAAGAATATAGCCAAAAAAGTTACTTTGGTATAAAAGTTCGAATTCAATTTATAAGGACATTTGACATAATGATAACTAATTGTAATATTTGTAATTCAATAACAAATATTTAGTACTTACCTATTTCCTGATTAAAAGTACTATCAAAAAATTAATTTTTTCATGATCTCGAATGATTGCTATTACAACTAATGTTGTTATATATACACGCATTGGGGTAATCCAAAATTGGAAGTACAAACACATGCTTTTCCAATAAATAGTAAATAGAAATATCTATCTATGTGTATTATTTTTAAAGTGTTACATATCCAATTTTATTTCAATTTATGTGCTTCCCATTCGCTTAATAATGAAGAGGGCTATGTTTCTAAGGAAACGAAGATGGGGAAGTTTTTGAAACTACCAAGTTTGTTAGTGTAGGATTTTTTTCTAAAGAAAGAACGTCAGTCGAACGTATTTCAATTAAAATACTGTGCTTCTGCCACACAAAACGCAACACACTGAAGGAAGCATGTGAAACTTAAATCATGCAAGTTGGTGAAGATGAAATATGCAAATCATTAGCATTATAGCGCAGACCCCACATCACGGGTGACCGTAGCGCCAACCGCAAGCGCTATGTGAATGAAGAACAGGATTGGCAATTTGAAGTACGGCAATTATTTCTGCGTGTTGTTTACCTATGCCTTCGTGGAAAATATGAGCAAGTCTTTTCACTAAGTTTCTGAATTCGACCGAGGAAGAATAATAGCCTATAGCGATTGTGCATTATCCTTCAGAGAAATCGGTCAACGTGTTGACGAAACCAAGTAATCAGGATGCGGATCTGTCATCGCAGGATGCAGGAGGAAAACGACAGACTGACGTGGGGCCAATCGCATCTGCCACGTTTCACCACTGCTTGAGATGACAGATTAAGTATCAAAGAAAAAAATTTAATTCTTCAGGTAGTGGATAAAGGCGTCAAGAAACTTTCTTTCTATTCTTTTTTGATAGGTAAGACATATAAAATAAATATATATTAATTTACAAAATAGTGTGAACAATTACTTTTTTTTATTATGTAGTGTTTATGAATTTAAAATTTGTTTTATGTTGTTTATAAAGAAAATTGAAAGATAACTTCTATATAACGAATTTTCCATATAACGAACTTTTTTTCGGGATTTGGTGACTTCGTTATATAGAGGTCCGACTGTATAACATAACTTATGACAATCAACGTATCAAAATCATTTCCATTTGAAAAATCGTAGAAAGTAGGAAACTTTTATCAATGTAATACAATGACAAATAAAGATTTGTTTTTTCCAAATTAAGTCTTATTTATATTAATTCATCTCTTTGTTTATTATGATGAATTAAGCTTTAGATTGCCACGTGGTTAAACATTTTCCACATGCAGAAAAGTTTCCTGTAATTAACAGGCAGGTTCTTTTAGTGTATAGATCCTAAATTTTTCTGCAAATATATAGTAATTATATCAGATTTTCTTCTAGCATACGTTTGAATATGTAACACAGATTCAGAAAATGCAAATATTGAACACAGCTATTTATATATAAATCCGTAATCTTAAAATGGTATAAGACAAATAAAATGCGCATTCTCTCCATTGTTCTTATGCACGCTGGGAAGAGCTTTCTAGGAACATTTCATCAAATAATCCTTCTAGAATCATTTTGAATTTTGTATGGAAATCTACTATTTTCGTCTATCACAGTTTGGTGATATTTAGTCACCAAGGTTACTCTTACTTGCTTGACCTTCTTGAAAAATATTCTGCCCTGGGCTTCAAACGACCCTTACAGCCCTAACACCCCTTTGACAGAGAAGGAAACAAAGTTTAAACTTTCTTCAACAGTAAATACACTTGCGAACGAAATTATACTTATAATCAAAAGTGTTTTTTATACTTAAAACAAGAAAGTTTTGACCAATAAATCTCAATAATTTTTTGGGGTGGAAAAACGAAAAAATGCTTTTGATAAGAGAAATTATTTAGGTTATATTTGGGGCGGTGTGATATCGATATAAACCAGTAATAGCCTTCACATGACGACGATCTTTTTGGCGTGATGGCTAAAATATTCGTTTTCGGGGAACAGAAGGGGCTCCTCTCCTTCATTGTTGACCCTGACTGTGCAAAGAGAACCGCCTCCTTCAGTAGCAGCAGTCGTGGCTCCATCTATCCACCGCAAAAGCAACCAAGCCGTCAGACACATGACGAAATTAAGCCATCACACAAATGACGCAACCCCCAAAGCCGTCTCACACATAATGCAACTCATAAGCCGTCACGCACGAATGACGCAACCCACAAAGTGACGTAACTGCTCACACGCTCGCTCCGAATATGGTATCGTTCGTTCGCCTATTTGCCGAATCAAAGGCATGGGGGAAATGTGGCGGTGTGATATCGATATAAACCAGTAATAGCCTTCACGTGAAGACTATCGTTTTCGCGTGATGACTTAAATACTCGTTTTCGGAACAGAAGGTGCTCAGATCGAATCCTCTCCTTCATATTCAATACTTTCAAATGTTTTCGGAATCGTTGAATTTTACTTCGTTATTAAATTTAGAATCATTCACCCGGTTCAAATTAGAATAGACTCATCTGATTCAAAAATGAATGGAGGTAATTAATCTGAAAGTATGGAATATCTCAGAGATCAGGCGTCTGTGAACTACACACACACACACACACACACACACACACACACACACACACACACACACACACACACACACACACACACACACACACACACACACACACACACACACACACACACACACACACACACACACACACACACACACACACACACACACACACACACACACACACACACACACACACACACATATTATTGACATAAGAGAGAGATATATATATATATATATATATATATATATATGGACAGAGTGAACTAATAGAAATTAAAAAAGAAGTATTCTGTTTCAAGAAAGAGACAGTGGGTCGATAAGTAAAAATTTAAGTATTAATGTTTGAAAGAGTATATAACTTCAAGAGAACTTATTCAGTCCAATGAGAACGCTAAATAACAATACTTTCTGTGTAATCATTGTGTAATAATACTTTCATCTGCATTCTTGCCAGTTGGCATTTACTTCTTCACTAACCGCTAAATAAAGCAATGCAGAGTGAAAAAAGTGCGTCCTTTCCGTAAAATCCCATTCATTAAACCAAGTTGAACCAGACTAATGCTTGATAAATTATGACATTTCTCAACAATTCAAAACATAAGCAACAAAAAAATAACAGGAATTGAAATCGTAAATCAAAAGGTACGTCTCGTATCGATCAAAGTAGTTTCTGAGGGAAGAATTCTCCAGGGATCAAGAGCGCACTCATCAGGCCGCTCTCTTTGATCCTATCTTGACACGAGAATGGATTCGGACCTGCCTTCGCAGGATATTAAAAATCCTCATTACAATCCGTTCCCTGCGAAGGAACATCCTGTTTGCTCCGTCGGGAGGATCATTACCATCCCACCCCTCTCAGAATCCGAAATAAATGTTCGGCCATTAAGAGTAACAGACGACATTAAACTTTGCTTCAGAACAAAATCCCGCCGAATCAGCACGACCGCAATGAATCGCAGAAATCCGATAAGAAAATACTTGGATTTTAATTCAAAACGCTATCGAACCTCCCTTTCTGGCACGTGCTAAGGGAGATGGGGGAGGGATCTTAAGAATATCCAGGATCGCGGAAACAGAAAACTATGAGGGATATTTCCTCCGAACGAATGTCCCTGTCGACCTTCTATCCTCCAGTGACAGTTTTGAGGCCTCATTATCCGGGAATCGATCGCCCCCCTTATCTGGGACTGCGCATTCGGGGAGTCATTTATTGTGTGCCATAATTACCCCCCTTTTCCAATTCTTCCGTCTTAAACCATTACATGTGTAATCGCCGATAAAAACCATTAAAATGCTGCGCAACGAATGTCAAGTGTCGAAGTTTGCACCCCACCCCTTCCCCGGGTGACTTAATGCGAACCCCGACGTCAGAGGAGAACGATAAATCAGGTAGCTTCGGTTCGATTCCGACAGTCGAAATTTTCCGGAAAATGACGGTGGCAGTTTATATACTTTTAAAGATGATTACCTCTTCAATCTTTCTGTTTACTTGTTATATTGTGAACCTGAATGCCTATTTGTTCCCACAATACAAATATCCTCTTCCGCGACAGTCCATACCTGCTATACTCAACCTGTGGTCCATGGGCCGCATGTGGCCCGCCGGCCTTTTTTCTGTGGCCCGGTCACAGCCCATCACACAAAGAAATTCAATTATTGGAGTGAATGTCTATTTTTTCCCACAACACAAATGTCCTCTTCCGACAGTCCATACTTGCGATACTCAACATGTGGCCCATGGGTCGCATGTGGCCCGGTCATAGCCCATCACATAAAGAAATTCAATTATTGGAGTGAATGTCTATTTTTTCCCACAACAGTTGTTCGTTCCTCCCACGTCCATGTCATGGATACCAACCGTGCCTGTACGTGACGCCGCCCCACGCCCTTTTCAGCAGCCCTGGCCCGCACCAAAATCAAGTAATAAACCGAAATCATAATTATTGGAGAACAATCTACAAAAAATTTATAAGGAAATTCTGTCAATCAAGCAATCAAATGTATCAATTTTGCTATCAATTTGTTTGTTTTTTAATAGTAAAATGTAAGCTAGAAGCTTGGTCATAGGTGAAAGAAAATAAAAATTATCCCATAACTCAGTAAAAATTCATAAAAATAAGCATTTTTGTGGGTTTGTTCGATAGAAAAGTTAGTATACTATTAAAATAAAAGCCAAAAAAAAATGAGTTTTAATATGTCGATCAATTTTGTTTGTCAATGCTGCTTTAGTGTGCTTTTTCTATTATCCGCATGTTGCGGCCCGCATGAAATAACTATCATATGTATGCAGCCCGCGTGTAATACCTGTCATGTGTATGCGGCCCGACGGGAAAAAGGTTTGAGTATTCTTGGTCCATACGTCTCGTAATCCAGAACTACGAGCATAGGACGAGGTCGACATCCGAAATCGTACCCCTATCTTCATATTTGCACCGCTCCAAATGTGTTTCGTCCTCTTACAAGTGGCATAATTTTTGATGAATGAAAGAACTTATTATACGAAGGAAGTCAGTAATTAATAAATTTATTTGCTATCAGCCTGTTTAAGGAATTTGTTGATACATAGGTTATTTTGTGCCTTCGGATTACGATAAAGTAAAAGGGAGAATTTAACTTAAAAGAGCAATGTAACATGAAAGCGTGTGTTAACCCTTAGTTTGCTTAAACTGGATGGTGAGTATTTCCGAAGAGAGCGAAATGAAATTTAATTTATCCGAACGCAAGTGCTATTCTTGCATATTTTCCGCGCAGTGTTCTAACTGGAACTAAGAACTTCTCTCCGTCTACGTAATTGTATTACTTCAGAATGACATGAAAGATGCGCTTCGATTACACAAGTCTATTCAATCAAGCCCCCAAAATGGGAGGTCAGTTCCCTGGAGAGCAGCCATAACCCTTTTTGATGAGCGGAAAAACAATACTGATTGCATTAATGTTTATTAGCAATTAATTCGTAACTTTGACAACCCTTTTTAATGAATTGCGCTAGATCGGTTTTTAGAACTTTGCCTCAAAAGGATGAATTCCTGCGCGCATGCCCTCCTGTGTGGAAAAGGCCCACCACTCATTTAATTTGTGTTTGGAATCTCCCTGAAGGTCCCAATGGGCGTGCGTGCAGCTGTCTTTATTGATAAAATACTTCCCCACTGATTTGTTATTTTGATCCTGCGAGTTATATGCATCCCTTTTCCGATGAGGAAGAAATGTCACAAAAATGTATAGTTCGGTTTTATTTTTTTAAATTTCTACTATTAATTTATATACTCTCCTTATATATATATATATATTAAAACATGTATAAATCAATCACACAATTTCACATTTAAGTAAAAAATTGAAATTATATGAATCTTATAATACTAAATTCCATTTTAAAATATCAATGGCGAATATAAAAAATAAAATTCCAAAGTTTTCAAACAAATTAAAAATTTATACAATATCCAAGTAGTGCAACCTCGGACTTAGGACCGATAAGTAGGGTTAAATTAGTTTGATGGCGCCAACCTTCCCCTTATTGCAACTTGGTAAATTAACCTGGAAGTATCCAATTCTTAAAAAATTAAAAAGTTAATATTATAAACTTATAAACTATTCGCCATTACATTCTGAAAGATATTATAACATAAAAATGTTAAAATTCTAAAACAGTTAAGTGCATAATATAAGTGAACCATCAAGCACCGAAGATGATGCACCCATCTTTAAAATAGTCGCATGAGAAGAAAAAATATCTAAAATCCGAAAGTTCAAATTAAGAACCCAGTACATTCAAAAATGAATAGCGTAAATCATCAAAAACTCACTCAAGAGCATCCTATCAATACTTTAAATTAAATAATGGTATTCACAGTTTCTGAACAATCCTTTATATTTCCTTCAACAATCACCACTCCTATATTGCTCATCATTCCCACTAATGCCATGTTAATCGAAATGATCCATATTCTCACATTAGAGTTTAAATATTTGGTATTAGATGCAAACCAGATAGCCTGCAAAAAAGTTGTTTGATTGGTCATAAATCAGTGTTTCTCAACCAGGCGTACTGGGCGCGATAACCCTGCAAGGGGGGCGCGAGCATATTGAAAATAAAAGGTTTAAAAAAATAATTTTTTGGAATGAAATAAAACAAAATGCTTTCTGAAAAAATAAAAAATACATATTTACACTGATATAATTTATATATATCATCTGGTTTTCCACTTCTTCAAAAGATTCCACTTCAAACGTTCATTAGCTATCTTGATCCTAAAACCAAATAAAAAAGACATTTTATTTGCTTCGGTTGCAATCCCACGATGAGAGATTTTTTATTACGTTTCTGTTAATCCGTAAGATACTTCTTTTGATTATAATCTCTTTGACCTTCAAAACTTACTGGTATGTTTAACTCAGTTCTTTTTCTTTTAGGAAACTTGTAAATAATATTTTCTGTTGCTTTTTTTCCCATTTGAATGAGTTTTTATGATAAATGGATAAGCACATATTGAGCACTTTGAAGGATTATTTGGCCAAGATGTAATTTTATGAGGATTCTGAAACATATAATGCATAATGAAAAACGTTTTACACAATTATTTTTCTAGGAACTGACATCGATGTTTTCGTATCGAATACACATTTTACATTGGAGCGGTTTC
The DNA here is from genome assembly GCA_019973955.1 of Trichonephila inaurata madagascariensis. Classification (NCBI taxonomy): domain Eukaryota; kingdom Metazoa; phylum Arthropoda; class Arachnida; order Araneae; family Nephilidae; genus Trichonephila; species Trichonephila inaurata. The sequence continues at coordinate 70,436 of BMAV01023382.1, read as the reverse complement.
CATGAGGCGCTGAATCACCCAGGCTCACGAAATTGTTAATTCTGGTAAAACTGCTTATTCGTTAACAGTGACCTTGACAGTATTCTCCTATTAGTAGACAGTCTTAATGGGAACTAAAATGAATTTGTTACATGTATGCCTCTTTTTTGAGAGTGGCAAACGTTTTTTTACAATCAAGGTACTTGTTTTGATCGAGTTCCCCTACACGACCACTTTGTTCAAAAATATTCTATGAATATGCTATACTTTCCCTCTATGATTAACTTTGTGGTTTTGATTGCTGTGTTGTACGGACTTATTATGGTTTAAGCAAAAAATGTAAATGAGCAGAATATAAAAAAAAAAAAAAATGGGCATTCAGGATCTCTATTGAAGGAAATTGAAACTGATCAAGCAATTGAAGAACCTGATGAAATATTGCATACTAATCGTGATAGCGAAAGTAAATATGAGTAAAAGCGATAGACATGAAACGCTTGAGTTGAATAGAAATTTTCAAATGCTGCCTAAAGAACTCTATCATCAAGAAAGCTATGAAGTCATAAATAACTCTTCGCCTTGCCAAAAAGACACAATCAAGAAAAGGTTCAGAATGCTATTTGTAGATCATCAAATAAACAAAAATTACACAATAACGTGAGCAAAATATGACAGTTTTGCTTGCAAATAACTTTCTTCTTTGTATTGTTATGAAAAGTGTTCGTGATTTATTATGTTCTTTATTACATCACGCACATTTGGAACAGTTTCTTAGTTTTATTGATTTTTTCTCAAATCATCAAAGAAAAATACAAAAGGCCTTGAAAGTAGGTGGGGTATATTTTCTTTTTAATTAAATTATTCTCACTGGAATTCAGGATTTTTATCGTGTATAGTAAAATAATTATAAAAAAAAAGGATTGGGTGACTTAGTCACTCCGCGTGACCCTTCATTAACGTTAGCGTGGATTGGGCGCCTGCTCTGGTTAAAAACATTTTGAAGGTTTCTCGCTTTTAAATATTAAAAATAACAATAATCATTCTTCTTAGAATTTTACATTCATTTTCCTTATTTAATATTAATTTAAATGCTAATTCTGTGGGAGGCTTTAAAATTGCCACACACACACACACAGTTCGTTTTAAACTATTTATAATATGAGCATTCATTTAAAAATCATTTTATATTTTTTGTATACATTGTTGTGCATTTGGTTTTACTCTCCCCTACAATTAAGCTATTATATCAAGAATAATGTATTATTTTTAAAAATAATCGCAGAACGGGTACTTCACAGCCAGTGTACTTATAAATGTATCAGTATTGCACAACGCATTTTATATAACTAATTTATTAATACGCACTTCTAAGAACAAGTTAAATTATTATTAGTGACTTCCATGGGCTTATATGTCTTGCAGAGCAAAGGTTTTCAAATGAAGGCTTAATATTAGAAATTGACAATTTATGTTCTTTTTCTATATTTAGCTGAGATCTATACTTTGTCTTCAAAGCAGCCACCGCAGAAAATCCGGTTTCCCAAAGGTACGATGTTAAAAATGGTAATAGTATACGAAATGTAAGCTTTTTGTTTTCAGTGCAGAAAATTCATCATCTACTTCTGCCCAAAATTGAAAGAGTTTATTACAAAAATTGTCTTTTAATTTCGCCACTGGATGTGAAATCTATGAAAAATTTTCTTTTCTTCGATAGTTGAGAGCCCCTTCTGGGGTATTTTTGAAAAAGCACCCTAACCCATTCGTAACTTGCTATCAAGTTGTCCTCAGCAAAAAAAAATATTTTTTTAAACTTTTTGGCCAACATAGCTAAATGATATTCAATAGTTTTATAAAAAACTTCCACATGTTGTTCTTCAGTTTTGTAAGTTTGTACACATTTATCCGCATTTTCAAACATTTCTAGGTTTTTTGCTTTTAAATTTCGGCTCCATATCCTAATTTTCTACAAAAAGCATTAATTTTATCACTGTGTCAAAACATATGTACATTGATCCTTGAGTTGAAGATCCAATATATTTAATTTCTCAAATATATCGATTAAGTAGGCCAACTTCATTAGAAATAAACCATCACGAAATTTCTCAGCTTCCGGTAAGTTTTCCTTCTAGAAAATGGTAATTTCATTTCTAATTCATGTAAACACGTTGCAAAAATTTCCCGCGTGATAACCATCTTGCTTCGCAATAAATAGCAATGATGAATACACTGTGCCCATGTCTTGCAAAGTCCAGAAAAGATTCTTGATTTTAGGGGGTCTCATTTTTATGTAATTTACTACAGTCACAATTGTAGTTAGCACAATATCTAGACCAGGACTCATTTTTGGAAGCCAGAGCTTCTCTGTGGATCGCGCAATGTGTCCAGATGCACAGTGGAGATTTTTGTTTAACAAGTGCTTGTATACTTTTAAATCTTCCTGACATTGTACGAGCGCCATCGGTGTATATTCCGACACAATTTTTCCAATCTATATTTGCCTCGTTTATAAAATTATTTAAAATATCAAATAATGCTATTGCTGTTACTTTAAGTTTTATTGGTTTGGAAAAAAAGTAGTTCTTCTACCGCAGACATACCATCCTGTAAACAACGAACATACGCAATGAAATGAGCATCTTTATTGCTATGTTGCCTCGTCAAGCTGAATTGAAACAATTTATCACGCAACTTTACCGAAAAGCTGTTGCTCTACATCTTCAGCGATATCATCAATTCGACGGGAAACAGTATCACTTGATAGGGGTATGGATTGCAACTCTTTGGCAAAATTGTCTCCAAACATAGTTTCCACAATATCAATTGCTGCTGGCAAAATAAGCCTTTCTGGGCAATAGTGTGGGGCTTTTTACATCTGGTTATTTTATATGATAATTTGTAAGAAGTAAGTAAAAGCTTTTCACCACTGACAAAGTTTTTTAAAATTTTTTGTTTTTCATATGATTTTAATTTTCATTCAAAGAACTCTCGAGATTTGTTAATGTACTCACCATGAAGCGTTTCGAAATGTCTTTTAAGTTTATTAGGTTTCATACTGTCTGCTGATTACACAGAAAGTATTGTTATTTAGCGTTCTCATTGGACTGAATAAGTTCTCTTGAAGTTATATACTCTTTCAAACTTTAATACTTAAATTTTTTTCTTATCGATCCACTGTCTCTTCCTTGAAACAGAATACTTCTTTTTCAATTTCTATTAGTTCACTCTGTCCATATATATATATATATATACACACACACATATATATATATATATATATATACACATACATACATATACATATATATATATACACATACATACATATACATATATATATATATACATACATATATATACATATATATATATATACACATACATATATATATAAATATATATATACACATACATATATATATATATATATATACACATACATATATATATATATATATACACATACATACATATATATATATATACACATACATACATATACATATATATATATATACATACATACATGTTATTATATATATATATATATATATATACATATATGTTATTACAGTTATTACATATATATATATATATTAATACGTTATAAATATATACATATATATATATATATATATATATATATACACACATACATACATATACATATATATATATATATATATATATATATATATATATATATATATATATACACACATACATACATATACATATATATACATTACGTTATACATTGTTATATATATATATATATATATATATACACATGTTATACATACACATATATATATATATATATATATATATATATATACATATACATACATATATATATATATATATATATATATATATACACATACATACATATACATATATATATATATATATCTTGTTCAAATTTTCCAGAGTCAATAACAAGGGTGTAAAACTCAAAGGTTAACTTGGACCAAACAAAGAAAGTATAACTTTAGGTGAGCCGCAAAAAAATCAATATTTACAGAAACGTAGGTTTATTTCGAGTAGTACATTATAATAAACATATTGCAGGACGCAAGAAAATAGAAAAATGATAATAATAAGGGTTTATTAGTTTTAAACATAGAATATGTACTACAAGACAGAAAAGAATAGACGGAAACAATATAAGTCAAATATTACACGTCTGTGGCCAGGAAGACACAGATCATTTTCCGCGTCTTAATCACTTGAGTCCTGCACTAGACTGGCACTATACTGTTTTAATCAGTACGGATGCAAGCACGGATCAGTACAGATGGCAGCGCCATCTATTGGATCCGTTGTATATTGATATCCTTTGATGTTGATATTATAAACGATCCGTTACAATATATAAAAAACAAGGAAAATTCGATGTTTACGTCCTAACACGACATCTTTTTTTCTGCTACAATCTTCCCTATTTCGGGAGAAATGTGTGCCGATATACTGTCCGGGCTGCATATGGTTCGCGGGCAGCGAGTTTGACACACCCAGTTAATAAAATACTTTCTATTCATCCCCTCAAATTCAAATACATTTTTTAAAACTTGTAGTGAATGACACTTGCTGTTTAATACAGTTGTTTCAAATATTAATTCATTAATTAAATTAAAAAATGAATAAATACTAACAAACAAAAATAATAGTCTAACAGTATATATAGAAAGGAAAATCATGCTTTGTGTCCCAATAGCGCAATGGATAGCGCGTTGAACTTCTAATTCAAAGGTTATGGGTTCGAATCCCACCGGGGATGGCCTTATTTATGAGAAAGCGATTACTCTTTTATACATTTTATTAGAATAATTAAATTTAGTTAATGAATAAATAGTATAACAAACAAACAAAAAATAGTCCAACGCCCTATATAGAAAGGAAAATGGAAAATTGTAAGCAAAATCGCTTTCTACTTTGCCACTTAATATTATATTTCTGTCATATGTATATAGATATTTATATTAATTGTAACTATTTAATAAAAATTAACTAAAATAAAATTTTCTGTGTTGACCTAAGTAAGAACTGACTTAATTTTTTTTATATATTACTTGTTTTTAAGCTTTGATTACATTGAATCCATATTACAAAGTAACTATTAAATTTTAAAATGCTTGCATGCAAATCGTCAAGTAATTTTAGCAAAAGATACCACAACTATACTATTAATCAAGGAAAAAAAAGAAAAACAGAACAGGGCTTAATGATAGACTGTACTGCAGCTTGCAAATAATTCTCCGTAATCTCAGATCTTCAATGAAAAAATAAATCTATATTTGAGGTTATTTTTTCAGTAGTAGCAATTTTTTTTTCTCTGTATAACATTTCCACAAAAACTAGATATTACCTTTAGATCAGAGTAGTGGGTATTAAGTCGATCGTGATTGACCGGTGGATCACCAAGACGTTTTGGGATGACCACCTGAAGATTAACAGTCAGTAATAGTGTATCGAAATATTCAAGACTGGGGTGGACAGTATGCAGACTAACGCCCGTATTCACCGCTAACTTGATTTCCGGTTAGAGGAAGGAAACCTGGGTTTCGTCGAAAACGCTATTCACCATCGCAAGTTAATAACTTAACTCCGGGACAGGTTAAATTTCAACCCAGGTCTGAGCTGGGTTAGTTTAAACCGGGCATGCGCAGTAAGCGATTGCTTACAGCTTCCCGAAGCAGTTTTGCGAGTTCGGATTTTTAAACTTTACGATGAATCCTTTAAATTTTTCTTCAATTTCATTTCTACATTATTTAAAGAAAATAGGAAACTGTGAAGAGAGAGGATACTAAGAAAAAGAAATAATGTATTTGAAGAAAATGGACGGCTACGAGTTTCGCAAAATGGTATTAATTAAATTAAAAAATTAAATAACATTGATGGATTTGTCGCGCTGTTCATGGATTCATCACTCCATCAGTCTCATTAGGATTGCCGTGGTATTTCATTATATGCTTGTTTTTTTTCAAACTAACTGCATAGTTTTTGTTTTCTATAACATTCAAGTGTTCCTTTTCTAAATTGCATAAAATAAACTTTGAAAGTATTCATATTTTGAAAAATAAACATTGAAAAAGAGACGAATATGCAACTCTTCTGTTCGGATCGCAAACAAATATGTCGAAGTCACGGGGTTTACTTCGACCAATAGGAATCGACCAGTAACCCTTAGGTTAGTGAAACCCAGAGTCAAGTAACTGGAGGTCGAAAACAGCTGTGAATTGAAGTTCAACCTGGGGTTAGTTTTAACTGGACTCCCGGTTACTTAACTCCAGGTTTCATCGCTGGGTCAGGTTAGCGGTGAATACCACCGTAAGTCTTCCACTGATTATAACTTCGAAAACTAACTTTAGATAAACACGTTTTATTTTTTAAAATTTATTTTGAATTATTTGATAATAAATGCATCATTTGTTATTAATATACTTATGCCTATTATTATTATGGTTAAATATTTCGTTTTGCTTTAAACGCGGTTTTAAAAGAGTAAGCTTTTTTTTATTGTAGTTATGTAGGTAAGTATACAAATTCCAAATTTATTATTAAGTTATAATAAATATGGTAGACCTTTTTTCACCATACCTTCATCATTGGGTGGACCGTAACACCTTGAAAAAATTGGAAAGAAAAGTCAGCCCACCCTTGCTTTAGATCAGAGGTTCCCAAACTTTTTTGCCCCATAGACCTCTTGACAGGTTTTTAGGTTTGGGGTAGACTCGTACTTACCTTATATTAAATTTTTGCAAATTCATCACCTACAATGCGTTTTTGACAACATTTGTATGTGTATAGAGCTACTTAATTTTAAAGATTTAAATTTCTAACTATAGTGAAGTATATATGGTGTTTAAAACTTAAGAAAACACATGTTAATTAATTAAATTTAAATTGTAATTAATGCATATAATAACTGAGCAACAAACAAATGCTTTTAGTGGGAGAGATGAATCTGGGGATGCAAAAACAATTTTTCAACATTTGGTATCAATGTTGTAAGGTTTAACTTTAAATATCTTCCCAATCGATAGTGCCCAGTCTTTTCTTCTTTCTTTTTTTTTGTTTTGGAGATTGGCAAGTGCACCGAAACTCCTTCTCAATCTGAAAAACAATCAAAAACTTTCTCAAGATAACCAATAATATGGAATAAATAACAGGTGTAACTTTTTAAAGCCACAATTGTTGACATCTATTTCTAAACTTTGCTTTAAGATCTTCGTTAGTGCCTATTCCTAGTGCCTGTTTCTTGTAATCTGACATTTTTTTTTCAAAGGGACCATAAGAATTCATTGCCTACTGGGGTATTACGATAGTCAAAACATTCTCAAACCTTTTTTCAAAATCTAAAAAAGGGCATTTAAATGTTGAACGTAAGTAAAAACGTCTTTTTCCTGGCAGATTGTCTGTGACAACTAAGAAACTGAGAAAATTTGAGACGTCCAAAAAAAATTGTACTCCTTTTACTTAATTCTGGCACACACAAGAAGGGCTAAAATGAGGTCCTTATTTTGATGAAATTTATGCTGTCACCTTGTAACTGCAAATTAACCTCACTAAATTTAGTAAATAAATCTGTTAAATAGGTAAGTCTGGTTTCCCCACTTGATTAAATTTCCTTTTAAAATTTAAGTCACGATCTGGTTTAATGAGAGCCACGAGCCACTATCGTACACCCCCATTTACACCTCATGGACCCCCAAATTATTTTTTAGCTGACGTGGACCCCTTGTAGGTGGTCATAGACCCCTTTGGGAATCCCTGCTCTAGATCATCAAAAGAAAACGCATATTTTACTTTAATGCAAATCTTTCAGAAGTAGTTAAGAAAACACAATGAAACAATGTTTTTGTGAGGTCCTTTTATATGTAATTTTTTTTATACCTCGTATGAATTCCAACATTTTTGGCCTAATTACACACTTACGTTTTCTTCCAGTGTAAGTAGGCACATTAAAAGGCGCTATGTTCATTTTTTATTAAAAGTTTCCCGATAATGTGCATTCAATTCTTTTTGCTTGGCATGGTATCAGTATACGTTTCATGTCCACAATTTTTTCGTGACTCGAATGATGCAACCGAAGACACATCCAAGTAGTCGTCAGTGAGTGAGTAAATATTAACGTCGTACTATTCAGCTACTCGAGGGCTTTTGGAAACGGACCTTCATCCTTTTTACCATATGGTCAAGAGAGGCGATGACACCTGAGCTGGCACCCCTTCTCCTAATTTGCATACCACATCAACGGGAGGACGTTTGAGTATCGACATGTTTATCATACATCTGCATGGCGGGTCTTCATTGATGCAGTCTCAAACTCATGAAACGCCTGCCACGAGTCCGTCATATTGACCTCTAGGTTACCCCGCAGCCATGCGTAATCGTCAGAAATCATTGCGCTAGTACTTAACTTCAGTGGAGAAGGCTTTGACACTGTTATATCACGAAATGATTAAGGACGAAACCACCAATGAGAATGACATGACCAATAACTTGACTGATTATGAAGATTAATTAGAAGAAGTGGACTCTATGACGGCGGGTACAATTTATGCAGACGCCCAGCCTTACAACACATTGGAAAAGCTTTCTCTTTTAAGAGAATAACTCCGAAAGGAATTTATAACTCCACGAAGTGCTCTTCTCTTCATATGGGGAAAAAGCAAAGTAAAAGTTTTTTTTTCAAGTGTTACTACGTACTTGGACATTCCGGTTATCGAAGGGATTATACTTGTAACGGCTATGCAAAGTACGTGGATATCTGATTTGTGGCATAAAAAGTTACAGTTGATCATGTTTAATTAAGAAAAACATTGGATGTTATTTTTTATAAAAATCGAGTTTTAACATAATATGAAGAATTGTTATTGAAAAGTTCTTTTGATTTTATTTCTTACTTAAACAGATTTTTTCAAAATGTTACTCATTTCTTTTACCTCTTTCTTAGCTTCATAAATTTTATTACTATTTTTATTAGTAAAATGTCATTCAATGCTAGGAAAGTGTGCATGTCATTTACCTTGTAATCGCTTTTCTAAATGATGCTCTTTTCAAGAATATAGCCAAAAAGTTACTTTGGTATAAAAGTTCGAATTCAATTTATAAGGACATTTTGACATAATGATAACTAATTGTAATATTTGTAACTAATAACAAATATTTAGTACTTACCTATTTCCTGATTAAAAGTACTATCAAAAAATTAATTTTTTCATGATCTCGAATGATTGCTATTACAACTAATGTTGTTATATATACACGCATTGGGGTAATCCAAAATTGGAAGTACAAACACATGCTTTTCCAATAAATAGTAAATAGAAATATCTATCTATGTGTATTATTTTTAAAGTGTTACATATCCAATTTTATTTCAATTTATGTGCTTCCCATTCGCTTAATAATGAAGAGGGTTATGTTTCTAAGGAAACGAAGATGGGGAAGTTTTTGAAACTACCAAGTTTGTTAGTGTAGGATTTTTTTCTAAAGAAAGAACGTCAGTCGAACGTATTTCAATTAAAATACTGTGCTTGCCACACAAAACGCAACACACTGAAGGAAGCATGTGAAACTTAAATCATGCGTTGGTGAAGATGAAATATGCAAATCATTAGCATTATAGCGCAGACCCCACATCACGGGTGACCGTAGCGCCAACCGCAAGCGCTATGTAATTGAAGAACAGATTGGCAATTTGAAGTACGGCAATTATTTTTTTTTCTGCGTAAGCTGTTTACCTATGCCTCGTGGAAAATATCGAGTGTCTTTTCACTAAGTTTCTGAATTCGACCGAGGAAGAATAATAGCCTATAGCGATTGTGCATTATCCTTCAGAGAAATCGGTCAACGTGTTGGACGAAACCAAGTAACTGTGATGCGGATCTGTCATCGCAGGATGCAGGAGGAAACGACAGACTGACGGGCCAATCGCATCTGCCACGTTTCACCACTGCTTGAGATGACAGACGGTTGATTGATTGAATATTAACGTTGCACTGTTCAGCTACACGAGGGCTTTTGGCGATGGACCATGGAATTTTGAACCATGGTCAAGTGACGTGGACGACACCTGAGCTGGCACCCCCTCTCCTAACTACCACACCACACCAACGGGAGGACGTTTCAGCTCTCGACAGATTTAACGTGCATCGATGCCCTACACAGCGGGTCTTTAGTGGTACTGGGCTCGAACTCGTGACAAGGCAAGCCACGATCCGATACCTTGATCACTCGGCTACCACGGCCAGGAGATGACAGACGGACTGTGCGCATAGCAGTGATGGATCCCGCAGCCACATCACGAACCATAGCACAACAGAATCCATCTGTTACGCATCATTCGTTGTCCATTCGTACCATTCGACGCCGTTTCCAGCTGAGTGAAATATCCGCAAGGCGTCTATTGCTTCGTTTACCCTATACAGGAAACCACAGGCGTTTGCCCCACCAATGGTGTGATGAACGGCGGACATGGACAACGGAATGGAATTGCATTGTATTTACTGACGAATCCTGTTTCTGCCTGCAACTTCACGGTGGTTGGATTCCAGTTGAGAGGCTGCTGAACTATTGCGTTTTTCATCGCCACACTGGTCATACTCTCTGTATCATGGCTTAGGGTGGCATTGGATTTCCCTACCGCACCCCTCTAGAACGGATTTCTGGTACACTAAACAGCCAGCGCTACATGTCTAAGGTGTTGGAGCCCGTGGTCTTAATACATTCAGTCATATTCCAACAGTATACGTGACCGCATGTAGCACGCAATGTTCACAAGAGTTCTTCCTTACCGATCAGATTGAATTGCTTCCCCTTGGCCTATTTGTTCTCCCAATTCTATCGCCTATCGAAAACGTGTGGTCTATGCTTGCACAGTGATTAGCCCGGGATACACCACCCACTGTGCTACTACAGATCAACTTTGGCAATATGTGGAAGCCGCATGTACTGCTGTACCCCAAGGATAAATCCAAAGCCTCTTTGATTCTATGCCAGGCGTGTGGTAGTGGTTATATCTAACAATGGCGGCTGCACTAACAACTGATTTTGTCATCATCCACAAGTCATAAGAGGCTGTAATTTTAATCATTTGATTTTTGTACAGCATGTTATCTGCCAAATAAATTTCGCTGTAATATCTCGCTGTAGATATTAAATATCAGATTCAAGAATTGCGAATTAAGAATTAGTTAATTTTGATATCATATGTAAATAACATTTTAGTTTCATGCTCGACAAACATTTGAAACATTTTACAGAAATTATTAAATCATCAGTTAGTGATAGGGAGACAAATAACCACATATTGGAATCGTATAAAAATTGTGTGAATACACATTAATAATGATTTAAATTTCCATATATACATTTCTTACTCTTAAGTTTCACAAAAACCCACTAAGTTTAGAATACTTACATGGTTTCAATACTTATATAAACAAATATGGATAAAGGTACGAGAATTCAAACAGGATGCAATAATCTTATTCCGCTTCCATATTGATAATGATAATAATAATAATAGTGATGATGTTGTTGATGATAATGATAATATAGGTTTGAAAATTCTTTTAACGTACACAAAAATCCTTTGAGAAAACTAAGCATCCTTCACAACTTGTAAATTCCTTTAAATCCAATTTCATTATACTTCAGTGTCATTGATTTTTTCCGAAAATAGTATATCATTAAGAAATTGTTTTTCGATAACAATTTCAAAATCAATTTTTGAGATTACCGTAACTACCGTTACTAATTTTTATATTACCTCCTTCGAAATCTTAAGGAAGCTCTTTTATAAAGTACGATGACTATATTTTAATCTGGGGAAATGAATTTCCTCCATAAAAGGCATCAGAGTCTAAAATATTATTTAAAACCTTATTGCTAGCACAGCAATAAGGGGATTCGGAATATACCTATGGATCCTTTGTTCCCCTCACAGCACTGGTACGAACGATAAAATATAATAAACACCTGTACCCGTCATCAACAGACATCGAGAAGGGTAATGCCCTTAGCTTTCATTTCGTTTGGTGTGACTAGAGACGAAAGAGCTTTGCGCTCGAGGATTTAAAAGGGCATTAAATCCTTCGTCGCAACTGGAAACCGCTTTAGTAGGAAAAATCGTTTTCACCCACTTGGCGACCGAAACTTTTCGCGAATCCTTTTAAAGCTCGAAATCGGATGAGTGGAAACTTTTCGGACAGTTCGAGATTAGTCACAACCACGTACAGAAACTCTGACTCCGATGAGGGACTCAGGTCCATACGTATTGAAAAATTAAAACGAATGTTCTCTTTCACACCGTTCACATATTAGAACATGAAACTTGAATTGGAAATGAGTTCTCGCTGGACCACTCTGTCGATGTAGTTTGATCAGTTGTTGGTAAAATGTCGATATAAATTCAATCCTCGAAATTCTTCAGTGGTATTCATTTTTAGTTTCGTTCCTTTTTATGTTTGCCTGAAGGGTCGTTTTCTATCAATACCTCTAAATGATTCTGTTATACCAATAGCGTACATCGATTTTTATTGAATTGGATGATCTACTGAAGATTTACAGTTTCGTATAAACACTTAATGCGGTTTTTAAAATTAATACATTTAAAAGATTTTCATTTATTTGAAATATTTCAATCTTAAAAAAATTATAATAGGAAATCAGTTTATCAGCAAATCCACATAATGCATTCTTATAATCCAGAGCCATTTTTAACCTCCCTGGAGCCCTATGCACTTCAAACTGTTACGGCTCTTCACTACTTCCAGAGCGCCCCCTCCTTCAGTGCTTACCTTGCCAGGTTTGATTCGAAAGAGATTTTCCCTTAACTCTCTTTCCTTTATTTGTTTTTGCTTTTTGGAAATTTTTTCAATTATATCCATCATCTATGAGCCCGAGCTGGCAACCGGCAACATAAGGAAAGGACAGTGGTATGGTTTCGACACTCTTGTTCATTTCTTACTTTACGGCGTCATGAACCAACCACCCTTTTGTGAATTAATACAGTACATTAATGAAATCGTTTGCAATTATGATATAGAGTATACATTATTGTATGAATTGCTATCAACTTGTTAATTATCATTGCTTATCGCTTTACTATATTTACTTTTAATGTCCTAATCCAGTGTTTCTCAAACTGTGGGGGCGTGATAACTCTACAAGGGAGCGCGAGCATATTGAAAAATCAAAAACAAAAGATTATTTAAAAAAAAAAATTACCAATTTACTGAAAGTAAACAAACAAAAAATACATTCTGATATGATAAAAAATAGAATACATATTTATACTGATATAATACACTTATAAAAGTATCAGTACTGCAGAATGTATTTCATAATTAATTTAACAATACTAAGTTAATAATAAGTATAATAATTACCACCAAGGTTGTGCACTGTATACACAAATTAATATTTATCTTGATAATTTGTGTGGCTTACAATGAATCCCTTAACTGCCGATTAAGTTATGCGATTCGCTCCCCAATGCCACCGTTTTCCACGTAGGCGTCGTTTAATGATGTATTAAGGGGGTGGAGGAATAAAAATAAGCAAATCCTCTGAAATATAAGTACATCCTTAACAAACACTGTCCTTTCATTGTATTCCAAAGCCTGCGGAATATTAGAAGTGCACAGAAAAGATCGTACTTTTGACAGACGTATACATACGTCCGGGGAAAAGAGCGTTTTAGCTGAGCGAGACGTTTATATGCGCGGTGGAACTTAAGAGATTTAAATCCTATTGTAGATTAAGTATCAAAGTATCGCATTATTGAATTTAATAAATTGTTATTGTATGGAGGGGAGCGCGATGAAAATTATGTTTGAATATTGGGTGGCAAGTATTGAAAGTTTGAGAACCACACTGTCCTAATCCTTTCTTGAGTCACTGTCATTGTACTTGTATAATAAAGGTTTTCTTCGAGCTTTAATCATTGCAAAATCATTAATGTTACATCATTGTAATCAATTTACGTTGGAATGTCATTTTGAGTGCATAGCAACATAAAACTGTTAAGCTTTTTTCTTTCTATAGTAAATGTTTTCCATAGTTCTGCACACACATACTCACACGCACACAATGTTTTTTATTCACTATAATTTTAATTTTCTGTTCTTTTTTTTTTCACCCTCCATTTTTTTGTGCCCTAGGCATGTGCCTAGGGCACCTAAGTGAAAAGGTGGCCCTGCTTATGTCAATATATCATAATGCGTTTGAATTTAAAAAGATAAAGTATGCATCAAGTTACGTTTGTATTTTATACTCACGGTATACATGATCGTGATGATATCTGCACAATATTAAATACTTGTTAATATTGACTCATTGATTTCTATACGGTTAAGATATATCATTATACACTTAGTATCATCCAAATATTCGAAAGAAAGCGAGAAGCAAGGTCTTTTATTTCCGAATCAGATAAAACAATATTTCTTCTTGCTGTTGAGCTGTCCTATTAGTTTCCAGGCATCACTAGAAGGTGATTCAAGATAAGCTGATGATGACTTGGAGAATAAATATATATAGTTTTTATATTAACCATTAAAAATATCCAGCCGGTGAGTCAAAGAGATGTTTTTAACTGGAGGCTTATAGGATGGATAGGTCTCTCCATGATTTAGCATTTAATGCTTAGTTTAATTATTTTTTTTCTAAAATTTTCTGTTTTCATCAATTTACGTGTATTAAAGCAACAATGACAATAAATCATTCCACCTTCCCGCACAATTAAGTTTTTTTTTGTCTTAGCCTCCATAATCCATAAAATAAAAAAAAAAAAGACATTAATTCCAAACTAATTTGAGTTGTTTTTCACATTTTTTTCTCTTCAAAATGGTTCTTTTTCAACCATTTTTTCTCAAAACCATTTTTGTGGCGGCCTTTTCTGTATATATTTTTTCCTTTGTTCGTGTCAGCGCTGGCCTAGTGGTTGGTGTCGAACTCGTGGCCGGAGGCCGGAGTGTCGCGAGTTTCCGTCCTGATGCCTTTGAAAACCCAATATGTAGAGGAGGCAGATGGGCGCGTGAAATTTATCGAATCTCAATATCTTCCCGTTGCTGTGTGTGTGGTGCTTTAGTTAGAAGAGGGATGTGTGCCAGCTTATGAGTCGTCCTCGTTATGAGGTCTGTCTCCAATAGCTCTCGTATTGCTTAATATTGCGACGTTAATATAACTCTCACCCCCTTTTGTTTGACATTCGATGCATATCTAAATGATCTTGAGTACGCTTAAATAAATTCAAAAATTGGATTCTCAACGGAGTGAGAAAATGAAAAAATAAAGTGCTTACAGTTTCGAATGAAAAAAGGTGGAGCAGTATGTAGAATTTACATACTTTGCTTGAGATAATAATTTTGATAACTTGTTGAGGTTATACCGGGTGTTTCTAAAAGAATATTGGAGTTTTAACGCTTTATAGTATTTATCGCTTATAAGTTACAAGTATAATTTATACATTGAATGAAAGAGTAACTGAAACAGTTTACCTACAAGTTTACAAATTTTCAATGTGTGCCCCATTCGTCACACGGCATAAATAAACTCGATAGGTGAGTTCATCTCAGACCTTTTTCAGTGTGTCTGAAGAAATTCTTGCAACAGCTGCTTCAATCCTGTGTCTTAAGTCTGGAAGGTCAGCTGGTAGCGGAGAAACGTACACACAATCCCGTATGAACACCACAAATGAAAGTCACATGGCGTCAGATCGGGTGAACGTGGATGCCACGCGATGCAAGCTTTATCGGGAGGCTCTTTGCGGTCAATCCATTGGTTGTGTACAGTGATATTTAACCAATCACGTACTGATGCCAGTGAAGTGGTACACCATATTGTTGCCGAATGAAGTTATTTGGTTCATTTTCTTCCAATTGAGGAAATAGCCACAGTCGTAGAGCATCAAGATAGGCAGAACCAGTTACAGTCGGTTACCAGTTACAGCCTTGGTCGTCCCGTACTTTTCCCTTTACAATGACAGCCAGATGTTTCAAACTGATGATACCACCTAAGAATGTTATTATCGTTTGGAGGCTGACAACCGAACTTAATACGGAACGCTCGTTGCACAGTAACAGCAGATTCTGTCTTGGCTAACTGGAGAACACAAAACGCTTTCTGTTTACTAGTCGCTATTTTTCTACTAGCGCGTTGATTGGCCAGAGAGCGGAAAAAATTAGCACACCTTTCGTGCGCACGAGCGCACACATGCCAGCAATCAAAGTTTCAGTTGCTCTTTCATTCGATGTTATGAGTCATACTAGTATGTTATACGTAATGAATCCTACTATATAAAGCGTTAAAATTCCGATATTCTTTTTGAAACACCCGGTATTAACTTCACATAAAGCTGCACGGGGGCTGTTGGTGTCGTATTTGGTACCTTTGAACCATGGTTAAGTGACGAAGATGACACCTGAGCTGCACCCCCTCTTCTAACTTCCATTCGACAGTCTCGCAAGTCTCATCAAACTCATGGGCTTCGACCCCTTGTACACGGCGGGTCTTCAGAGGTACTAGGTTCGAACTCAAGGAATGCAAGTCAGGAGTCCGTGACCCATAATTTGTTTGGTAATCATGTTAAGTGTACTATTCCCACAATTGAGTCAGGTCGCGGTAGCCAAGTGGTCAAAGTATCGGATCATGGCTGGCGTGTCATGAGTTTGAGCCCAGTACCACTAAATTACCGCCGTGTAGGGGAGTGATGCACGTTAAATCTGTCGAGAGCTCGGATGTCTTCCCGTTGGTGTGGTGTGGTAGTTAGGAGAGGTGGTACCAGTTCAGGTGTCGTTCTCGTCACTTGACCATGGTTCAAAATTACGAGGCCCATCTCCAAAAGCCCTCGTGTAGCTGAACAGTGCGACGTTAATCTTCACGCACTCACCCACCCCCATTTGAGTCACTCGCAAGAGACTATAGTTGATCACAATTTTTTATTGTTTCTGCCAAAACTCCTTGTTTTGAACTCAGATTAACCTTAAAACAAAAGAGCAGAATAACATGAGGCTCATGCACGAGAAATTTTTCTGGGGCTCGCACAGTTCTTACGTCTGGGGTTGGGGTAGGGGTGAAGTGAAGATAATCAATTCGAAATAGAATAAACTTTTTAAATAAAACTATGACATAACAAACAGGAACACATATTTAAAAGAAAGAATATTGAAATTTTTTTTTTTTTTGCAATCTACAATCTAAATCAATCAGTAAGAGCAACAGTTTTTTTTTCTATTACGCGTCAAAAACACATTTCAGTTCGAATTCCAACAGTCAACTGAAGAATTCTCATAACGAGATTCATGACAAAAAGGATGCCAACTATTGCAATAAAACTTATTGAAGCAGATGTGATATAGTAGGGAATGGATAAGAGAATAAGTTCCAACGATGTTGTTGTTGTCGAGTTTTTTTTTTTTATCCTGGGAACATATGAAATACAAGTGAAGAACAGAAAGCATACAATATAACAGTAGAATATGCACATTTATTACAGATGATGTGATCCCAGCATATAACAAGAAGTGGTGCACTGCTTTCCTTTCGAGACGGGAATCCATTACAGGCGAAAGACCGACTTCTTTTCCTGAAGAAAATACAACCATGTCTTACTCGGGATTTGAACCCGAACACACTCGGTTACAAGCCGAGGGTCATAGCCACCATACTGGCTGGGCGACAATTCCAACGATAGTAGATATATTAAAAATTAATTTACAAAAACATTTTATATTCAAGTACTACATATTTTTATTTGTATTCAAATCTCTAAAAAAAATCAACTGCATCGTTTCTTTTTTAACACCCTTTTATAAGTTTCACTTGTATGTAACGGAATTTTTGAACATTTTTATACCCACTTTAAAAGGTCAGATTAATTAGATATTTTTCTCACATGTCCAGGACTCCGATGACAATAGAATTTAATAATTTTGTTCCATTGTCCTGATGAGAGGATCATCAGGATTAACAATTTCCCCTTTCTACAGATTTGGAGACTAAAATATTAAGTTACAACCTGAAGCGAAAACTTCAATAAGTATATTCCTGATGAACGCATTTAAGATAAATTCATCAATGAATAAATTATACTTAAAAAAACTAAATAAACACTATTTTATTGTAGATTGAAATAAAAAATGAAAAATAAATTATAGTTTAAAAAACTAAAAAACACGCTTTTATAGTGAATATAACTAAAAAGTAAAGAACAATTCTTAATATAAGAATAAAATGATTAACGAGAAAATGAATGTCATTATGGTAAAAGAGTGAGGTGCTTTGTACTAAATTTTTACACTAACTCTGCATTTCGGAATAGAACTAGTAAGAAATTATAACAAAATTGATATCAAGCACCCCACGCCTTTACCACAATGACATTAATTTTCTCGTTAATCACATTTTATTTGCATATTAAGAATTGTTCTCTACTTTTTAGCTTGATTAACTTTAAAAGCGAGTTTTTTAGTTTTTTTAAACACTATACTTTATTATATATATCAACCTCCTCTACTCTAGGTGACGGGTTAAGAGATACAGTAGGTTGTCAAATAAAGTGAGTTATCACTGCCTTCAATTACTTTGTCTACAGTGAGTTTGAATTGTAATTAGGAGTCGCGAACCGTAGCTATAAGCATGTATATCGCAACAGTGACAACTCAGCTAATACCGCTTTTTAAAAATGTATTAAATACTTTTATCAGTGGCTTAACGTACACCCCCGCATAACGGGGCAGGGATTCTAGGGGGCCCAAAACCTGATTGACGCCCAGTACCTATTTGGGCCTAGTGCCCCAAACCTGACTTTGTAGAGGGGTCCTAATGTACTCCGTCCCGCCATTGACCTTTATACTGCTGGTTGCAAGTTATCTGTACAATATGTAAGCCGAAAAGTTCTGCTGAAAATTTTTGTTGCAACAACATTTTGTTCGAACATTCATATGTTTAGGATTAATCATGCTAAAAGAGCGGAAATTTCATGAATATAATTTAATCTCTAATTATTCCTGTTAAGAATTATCAATGCCGAAAATGATTTTGCTGAGAGTGGAGAAAGTCAATTTTTTTAATGCATATTGCTATTCAAAGAATGAAACATTTCCCTTTTTAATATTCTGATTTTGAGGCCCATTGTTACCGATGAGGAACAAATGACGAGACGAAAAGAGAGTTCCCTCGGCTAAATCAATGCTCGGGACAAAGGAAAAGGACAAAAAGATCTTCACAATGCAATCCGAGGGAAAAAAAATAAAATAAAGATAATTAACCTGTTATTGAAAGATAAAATTCGTCAGAAAGCTTTCATTCTTCGCTGAAAAAAAAAAGGATCTCGACTGAAATTGAAATACAAAAGCCCGATTTGTTTTTCTCCCGTTCATTAAAACGTCTTCCTTTTCAAAATTATTTCTCGAGAATTATAAAGAACCAGATAAGATGGGAAAGAATTTTTTTGTGTGCGAAAATTTTTTTTCCCTTTGCGAAGGAATAATACGTCTGGAGAATTAGAAGACATTCCAATTGTTTCCCCCTTACAACAATTTTCTTAATATGCATATGTTTTTGATGGAAAGGAATTCGGCAAAACATCGGGAAAAAAATGGGGAAAATAAATTTAATTGCGAAACTATTTTTTATTTCTATATTTCCAAAAAAAAAGAGAGAACATCATTTAGTTCAAGTTTGTATTATTAAGCGAAATAGCTGTTTCATTTGGCAGAAATCAAACTTTTATAATTAGCCTTGGAAATGAGAAGTTTAAAATATTTCACATTTTTCTCTCTTTTGTAATATATTTTCAGACTTATGGAAAACAGTGTTTATTAATCAAAAATAAATCTGCGCTATCTCTATTAGAAATCCCTCTCACTGATGAATTTCTTTACATCGCCATTCCTTACTTTTTCTAATTGTTTTCTGTGTAAGGCAGAGTTTCTCAAACAGTGGGGCGCGACTCCCTAGAAGGGTGCAAGGCAACATTACGCCGGGAGGGGGAGCACGTCGAAAATAAAATATTTAAAATAATTATCAATTTGCTGAATGGTAGCAAAACAAAATACATTCTAACGTAAAAAATAAAAGGCACATTCACACTGATATAATACGCCTATAAATGCACTGCACAAAGTATTTAAATAATTAATTTATCAACACTAAATAAAACAAGTTTAGCAACTACTATTGATTCCCATGGGCTTATAACAGGACTGCGGTAGCCCAGGGGTTAAGGTATCGGATCATGGCCGGCATGTCATGAGTTCGAACCCAGTACCATTAAAAAGACCCACCGTGTAGGGGAGTGATGCACGTTAAATTTATCGAGAGCTCAAACGTCCTCCCAAAGGTGTGGTGTGGTAGTTAGGAGAGGGGGTGCCAGCTCAGGTGTCGTCCTCGTCCCTTGACCATGGTTCAAAATTACAAGGTCCATCATCAAAAGCCCTCGTGTAGCTGAACAGTGCGACGTTAATCTTCACTCATTCACTCACCCATGGACTTGTCATATATAAAATTTAATACTTATTTTGATAAATTTTTCGGTTTATAATTAAATCTTATATGGTAGCTTATATATATATAAGCGTCAAAGTACTAATATATAATTATTGCATTCAATACATTGTGCTTTGTAAAAGGAGGGGGTTGATGAAAATTATGATTGAAAATTGGTTCGCAAATATTGAAAGTTTGAGTGAGTGAGTGAGTGTAGGGTTTTATGGCGCAAGAGCCAATTTTGGCTATGCTGCGCCAAACATTTGTTAAAATAATAAAACACATGATAAAATTCTAAAATGAGTTAGGGACAAGACGTTTTAATAAAAGGTGAAATCAAGTATAAAAATTGTAGTATGATAAAATCAAAAATTTTGGTGGGGGATTACTTCCATCTATTCAGACAACATAAAATAACAGATAGTTGTAAAATAGTTGAAAATAGTGAATGTGCAGTAAAAAAATTTAAGCAGTCAAAGTTTTATAAATAGAAATTAGTTTTTACTGTTTCTGTGACGTGTTGGCGTACATGTATTTAAATATTTTTCGTACCTTTTTTCGAATATTCCGGTAAGACGTATTCATCCGCTTCATACTCTATCATATCCTCGTCCAAGGAATCGTGTATGGGTAGACTTTTACGCGGTTTGTGTGGTGCCATTTTTATTTCTATTTCAGGTTGATTTGTTGTTTTTATTGGATTTTTTTCCCTCTTCTTTCGCTTAGAGAGAGAGAGAGAATTTTCTTTTATATCCTGACTTGTAGTAGATGTAGAAGGGGAACTTTGATCACTGGATACGGTTGATGAAGGGACAGAAAAAGGCGTAGGAATACGTGTTCGGGTCTTAGAAATTGAAGCTGTTTTTGAAGATGGGGACATCCAGAGGTTAGCTTGAGTTCATGATAAAACTGCAAGGACAGAGGAGGAAGTTTTTGGGACACGCTGAAACAACTTTAGAGGCGGGCATATAATTTGTGTTATCTTTTCATCTGTTTTTGAGTAGAAGTGGATGTTGTTGAAGTTTTTGCAACCTCGCCATATATTTGTGTTTGTGTTTTCTGCGGGACCATTTGTTTGCGGGCTTCTGGATAAGAGAGATTTTTATTTGTTTTTATTTCCTGAATCTGTTTTTCTATTTTCCATTTTGGGCAGAATCTGGAATTGGATGGATGGGGTCCTGAACAGTTGATACACTTCGGCTCTAGAGTACAGTCAGTGGAAGAATGCCCAACAGACGTACATCTAGAGCAAGTTAATTGTCCGCGGCAAGAAGTTTGCGAATGTCCGAACCTCTGGCATTTAAAACAGCGCAGAGGATTCGGAATGTATGGGCGAATTTTGCAGTTAAGATATCCAGCTTTAATTGAAGTAGGTAAATTCGGGCTATTAAATGTTAAAATTAAATGCTTTGTAGGTAAAACTGTAGTGTTCTTTTTTATTGTAATTCTCCTGACCTGAATCACATCCTGATCTGAAAATCCTTCAAGGATTTCAGACTCAGAAATGGTTAACAAGTCAGGTTCAGAAATTACACCTCGGATAGAGTTAAGGGACCTATGTGGAGCAACTTGAAGCGGAAGATCAAGGAAGGTTTTTGCTAACAAATAAGACTTAGATTGTGTGGCAGATTTCGTTTCCATAAGTAAATCACCAGATCTTAATTTTTTTTACCGATTTCGGTTCACCGATTCCTTGTAGAGCTTTTTGTATAGCAAAAGGAGATTTTCGTGACATCTCACCATTAGGTAATGTTAATATAAAAAAGCGTGCATTATTAGCTATCTGATCTACGTTAAAATTTGTGGGTAAATTAAGGCCTTTACCCGGGCACAGCTGCATTGGATCCATAAGTACGCGTACATAACTTCGTCCTGGCGTGCCTCCACCCACCACGGAGTCCAATAAGGGAGGCAGTGTGCCGGTCATCTGGCCAAAAACCAGGCACGGCGCTTACCCAGAGTACATCCAGAATATAGTGATACAGTCCAGGGTGAGGATCCAACAAGTAAGCCCGACACCCCTTATCTGCAGCACTAACCCAACAGCAGTGTCTCTTCGGGGACACCTAAGAGAGGTACTACCAGCCGATTGATGTACATCTTAAATAACATTGGTCTGTGATCTCGACGTGAAAAGAAGAAAAGGGAAATTTGAATGACAAGAAGGAGGGCCGAAAATAGAGAAGGATCACTAGGGTACCCCGGGTTTGTGACACCCGTGTTTACCAAAGACATTAAACCCCTTGGGAAATAGGAAAAAATCACTAGGGTACCTCGGGATTGTGACACCCGTATTCACCTAAAGAAGGTGAGCCTCCTGAGGGGTTGAAAGTTTTAGAAGCATTGCTGTAAGGTTTATACAATAACGCATAATTTTTATATAAAATAATATATTTCTTTTTAAAATGATTTTATGGTAAAGTGTGTAAAAGGAAGATTGATTATGTTTGAAAATATAAAATGAAATCTAAAAACGTGTATGCTTTCCAGAAGTTGTTTATAATTTTTTAAACCAAAGCTAATTTAACTTTCATCGGTTAAAGTTTACATACAAAAATAGGAGCAGTGATTTCTGTTTTATTTTCCTATATATATATATATATATAAAATTCCGTAAATAGGAACTCACCAAAAGTTAAATTAAAGTTGCTGTTAAAATATGCTCACACAGGATTTAACGCACGTTCGCGTCGGACCACATACGAGCATAACACAGAGCACAATATATTCATTTTATTGAGGCATTTAGGTGAATATAATAATAATAATAATAATAATAACAAGAATTCATGCTAGTTTCATTTTAAGGCTACAAATTTCAAAATTACCGAAATTTTTTTTCAATTTCTTGTGGCCCATATCATTGGGAATCTTGCCTCCACACACACACAAATTAAAGATCTGACAACAAATTGCTTTTTAAGGTATTTGAATTTTTATGTGTTCCTTAAATATAAAATAAAAATTACTGTGAAAGCCTTAAAATTGAAAAATAAAATAAAATTCTGCCATTTCCACATTCTGTAAGTTAAGTATTATGCTTAGTTATATAAAATAAGAATTTGCCGTTTTTTGGAACATTTTTGTTAAAAAAATTGTCCATTTAAGGAGTTAAACATTTATTCCATTTTGAAACAAACTCATATCTGAAACAAGTCTTATGGATGAAAAGGAGTTAATAATGTTGTACAAGTATTTTTAATATTGACTCTAACAGATAGAGCCGAAAAGGAAGCCACTACTCCTCCATTCTTTCTTAGAAAATATAGAGTGTATTGTGGAAAATCACTAAAATAGTTTTACACAAATTTTCGATACATGTGTTAACTGATTTTCATAATTTACTTGAAACTCTTTTAATAATTGGTTTGAAATGCATGACTGCAAAATTTTGAGAACTTTTTATCAATAGTTGAATTACTTTTTTTTAAATTTCTTTTTCTCTTGAGTCCGGTTTCGAAGTCTTTTCAACGTGAAAAGATACAAGATAGAAAATACATTACTCGGGAAAGGGTGCTTGATCAAAATGAGTTTCGCCGAAGGCCTTCTATTAGTGGATTTTTCCCACGGAGTTGTTTATTCATGGTTTCTTACAGTTTCCATATGAAAGGATCTTTTCGACTAAAGGGAAATAGAGATGACATTTGCGACACTCTTAAAATCCAAGCATCTTTCTGAGGATTTTAAGAAAACTCTCACACTTCAAGTGTCAACAAACATTCAAGTAAATTTTGATAGAAAAGATCTCCAAAGTAAAGGAAAAAAACACATTCCACAACGAAGATTTTTTGAAGCTATACTTCTTTTGGGGCGTTAGAGAAATAAGATGAGGGTAAATTTTTACAATGCGCGCACACCATCATGGATGCGAAAATCCTTTGTCTAGAAATATACAGAACGGGAAAAACCATTCCCGACTTCGAAATCTCAGAAAAGTATTTCTCTTCACTTCCTTGAAGAAGGGGACACCCGGGTTCGAACCGGAGATCTCTCAATCTGTAGCCGAATGCTCTACCACTGAGCTATACACCCGCGTGAGCGAACCTTTGCTTTGTTTTCCGTAAGAACTTATACGAAAATGCTTTGTCTAGAAATATACAGAACGAGACAAATGATTCCCGCCTTTGAAATTCCCAAAATAAATTATTTCTCCTCACTTCCCTGAAAATAGGGGCACCCAGGTTTGAACCGGGGACCTCCTGATCTGCAGTCGAACGCTCTACCACTGAGCTATACACCCCGTGTCAGAGAACCTTTGCTTTGCAGATATACAGAATGGGACAGATCATTCCCGCCTTCGAATTTCTGAAAAAATATTTCTCTTCCCTGAAGAAGGAGCATCCGGGTTTGAACCGGAGACCTCTCGATCTGCAGTCGAATGCTGTACCACTGAACTATACCCTCGCGTCAGCGAACCTTTGCTTTGCGTTCCGTAGGAACAGATACGAAAATACTTTGTCTAGAAATATGCAGAACGCGCGGCACAGATCATTCCAGCCTTCGACTCTCTCCTCATATTATTGGTCTTATTGTCCCTGTGCGGAGGTGTTTAAATTTATTTAAATCGTGATTATCTCAGGATTGGCTGGTCCGATTGACTGAAGGTTAGGATCGTTCAACTCTGCTCGTGACCGCCTTTCGTCCTTGGCCCAGCTTGCCCTGCTAAATTTTTAGAAAGATTTGAATCTTGTAACGCCAAAGAAGTATAATTTCTTATGTGCGTACATAAGTACACACAGACTTTTTTTTAAAAATGATAGGTCTCTTACAAAATGATCTCTGCCTTTTTTCATGAGTTATTTTGTCACTTTTGAGTACAACATGAGAGGTGAAGATGAAGAGGTGTATTGTAATAATATTTTGGTATTATATTTGAGATTATTACAATATTTCTATTTTTATACTCCATTATAGTAGAAGTTATAATATTTGAAAAATAATAATAAATATAAGTTTCGCCTAGACTCTTTATTTGTTATACAAATTTTGAGTTTCCTGATAAACTTT
The DNA here is from genome assembly GCA_019973955.1 of Trichonephila inaurata madagascariensis. Lineage (NCBI taxonomy): Eukaryota > Metazoa > Arthropoda > Arachnida > Araneae > Nephilidae > Trichonephila > Trichonephila inaurata. Next base: position 44,948 of record BMAV01023382.1, on the reverse strand, counting down.
GAAACAAAATTCAAACAAACACACATATCACAGGGATTTTAGAATTTTTGATATCTTAAGGTGCAGCCCGGTTGAAGTACCGTATATCCCGATTCTGTTGAATGACACTTTTATCAAAGCTGTATGGGACACCGATGCTGAGAAATCATTTATTTCCACTCAAGTATTTAAGTCATATTTTCTTTCCGCTAAAGAAAAGGTCAAATGCAGTAGTACTAAAGCGCAAGGCGCAAAGGGCGCACATTTGGGAATAGTTGAGTTGCATGTAAGGATTCAAGAATTTACAAAGCAGCGATGTTTTTATGTCGTTGAAAGTATACGGTATCAGTGAGTATTAGGGGTAGAAAGCCACGAAAATATCTTTAAAATTTGATTAAAAAAGTTGGTGATTCTGGATTCGGAAATTAAGACTGTATCAGAGGTAGATGAGCAGGAAGAGGACGCAAATTTGGATAAAAGCCCGAAGCAGAATTTACATGCATTGTTTAAGAGTTTTGGAGGGCTGTTTTTGGATAAGCTGGAGCTTATCCATGTTTGGTATCAGGAGAATGATACGGATGATAATCCGCCAGTGGCGTTGACGTTGTATAAATACAATGGGGTGAAGCAGGAAATGATCACCATGTCAACAAGATGCTGAAAGAGGGAGTTATTATCCCTATTCAGTCCCCATATGCATCCCCGGTAGTGCTGTGCCGCAAAAATAATGCTCTACCTCCAGAGTCGCTAGAAGCTGATCGTTTTGCAATTGACTACCTTAAGTTAAACGCGATAACTAAATATCCTCGGTATTCATTGCCACTCATAGAGGATTTAACCCTTTATCTACCAACGCGGTACTTATAAGTAACACTCACTTTAAAATTATATAGAATAACCACATTTTTACGAATATGACGATATTTAGCAGGAATATTCTTTTAAATCCACTCTTCCAAGATATATGGTAGTACGGTTATGAGTATTTTAGCGGGGAAGGCTAATAGTTTTATAGCAGAAGTTGCGTTTTTAGCTGATGGCGTTTTCAACGATTTCGAAGGTTGTCATTTTTGTTCCGAAAAAATAGTTAATGTCAAGAGATAAGTGTCTTACTTTTTTGTATGTTAATGAAGACCTTAGAAAAGAATTTGACTACTTATTTTAAGTGAGCAGTGTATATAATTAATTTTATAGTTTGTGATATGGTCGTTCTATGGTGACCATATCTTTGATTGTCAGCGTGAATTAGAGGTGTGGGATTGTCAAATTGAATATACATTTTAAAAATTCCCTAATATGAATTTATTACAATATAATCCTAAATCTCTAATAATTTAGATAAAATTTTAATATGAGAATCTAATAAACCAACACAACAATAGTTAAACCTGATCGCGTAACTTAGACCACTTATCTGGGGTCAATTATATTATCCGCCTACTTTCACCTCTAATAATATTACAAGTCCTAATATCAAATAATCAGTCCTTACCTTAATCCAAAATAAGATTCTATCACGGTACGAATGGGCGTACGTGCAATGGTATGCACCTTGTATTAATGGCTGAATATCCTGGTAACTTTTGATAGCCGTCAATTCACACTCGCGTATCTCTTTCTAAAACACATAACTTTCCCTAAATTGCCATTCTGTTTACTGAAACTTGTTCTTAAAAGCTATCTTATTTGTATTTCAATTGTGAATTTTTAACTTCTTGATTTGGGTTAAAAAAATTTGCTATTAATTTTGGCCGTCAAAGAACCCAGAGGTATAATGTATAAAACATTTGATTATATTAGTTTTAAAAGTAAACTAAAGTAAAATGCACTAGAATCAATTTTCAAGCAAATAAATATATTAATTAAAATAAGAAAAAAGTAAAGTGGAAAGATTCTCTGAAAAAAGATTTTGGGTAATGAGAATGAGCTCAATCAGAGGAAAATATTCAGAATTTTTCTTAGAAATTACAAATTCACATTTTAAATGAAGGATAAAAGTAGGGAACTCCCGAATTATTGTATTCTTGAAGAAAAAGAAAAACTGGAAAATTATATTTGTATAATAAAAACAAAGCTTTGCTGGTAATTCTGTTCATCTGATGCCTGCATGTATTTCATTTTCAATTTCTTTTAATTTTGAAAATAACTTTATCAATAGTGCAGAAAATTTCCTTGAATATCTATAAAAAAAAAATTTTTTTTTGTTTTGAAAATGCACAAAAAGTTAAACGTTTAAAGATTTGTTTGTACGTTTAAATTTTAATTCCCAAACGACACTGTCTTTCGTTTTACGGTTTCTATTCGGTAGCGCTTTCGTGGGCCATTGATGCTTTCATTCTAGAAATAAATAAATAAAAACCAATATATATCCCACAAATAATAGAATAAATCAAACAAGAACACGACCTAAATAAATCGCGATAAAAAGAGCGATTCGCATTAGAAAATATACGAAGGCAAATGTTATGAACATTGTTGAGATGTTTTGTGAACTTCATCATTATTTCTTTTCGCTTCATAAATTTTGCTGAATGGCCCAGCGAAGTTTTTTTCCTTCGGTTGCTTTTTTATTCCGACTTGGGAAAAAGATTCCATTCCCTTTTTATTTCTCGTTTTTCTAGTTGGAAATCTTCCTTTTTTCGTCCCGGTTTTCTTTTATGTCCCGGGCTTTCATCCGGTTTAAGGACCCATAAAAAATCAGGGGAAGCGGCCTTTTGGCTGAAGTGACATGAATTCAAAGAGACAAATTCTGCTTACAAACATTGCGGAATATAATTCACTGGAACCACATATTTCAAATATTTTCAGTTTTATTTTAGCTTAAAAAAGCAAAAGCAATTCCATTTTTGACAGACGTTTATGTTAATGCTACTCTGGTTATTTGGAATGTTAGGAGAGAAAAAACAATCTATAGTTCTAAAATTATAAGTGGTTGTTTCTATGTAATATTGCAATATAATGGCTGGCAGAATGACAAATATTAGTTTAAAATAGATGTAGAAATCTCATGGATCATAATGAATTACTTTTTCATTAAAACAAATATGTTGAACCAGGTGGTTTTTGTGTGTGTGGTTTTAATGAACCTTTATTTAAAAAAAAACGGTACTTCGAAATATATTTTGAATAGAGCTCATTTTTAACTTATTTTGAAAGATATAGAATTCTGCTCCTTTCCATTACTTTACGTATTGATGGAGTGTTTGTGCTATATATGTGCTTGGAAACAAGATAATGTTCTTTTTAATATTTGCGATAATATTTGTATACTATATACATAGTTTCATGGGAAAAAAATATTTAGAGTATCATAAAAAATAATTTTTATTTTACCTCATTCTGTTTGAATACCATTCTGTGAAATGGCCATTAAAGAAGCTTTGGATAACAACAACACCAGGGCAATTGATAGTTTCAGTCTACTATTCTCAGATTATAAATCCGCACTTCAGGTGATACTGAGGGGCAACTCTCAACTGACTCAGGTTATAATTATTATAAACAGTGTAGTTGCAGCCCAAAGAAATTTTTAATGTGCAATGGGTATCGGCCCATGTAAACATCTTCGGCAGGGGGAAAACCCCTCCAAGGGGGGCCCTGAAATCCCCCTTTAAACTTTCCAAAAAATTTTACTTTTACAGGTTCTGATGCACAAAAGGATGTAACCCTCAACTTTCTTCCGGTTGGTACCCTATTCCAGATCTTAATTGCAACCGCGTAATTTCAACTACCGTAGTCAGCCCACGCACAAGGTATTTTTAATTTTTTATCTACCGACGGCCTTAAAAGAAACCCCCCATTTTTTAAGGGATCCGACTACTTTTGGAATCGTGTTTTTGGGGCATAAATGGAAATTTTTTTTCATAAAATTTGTTTAAATTTAGATTAGAAAAAAGGAAAAAATTGTTTTAAGGACTTTTTGGAAAAAAAAATTATTTAAACAAAAATTTTTTTGGCTGAAAATTAACTTCAAAAATTTTTAAAAAGTTCCCCTTTTTGTAAAAAACGCTTTCTATTATAATAATATTTTGCCGGAAAAGCTCAGACCTCTGTACAGAGGCTCAAAAAATTTTTTAAAACCCCCTTTTTTTTCGGGGCCCCCAAAACTGAAATAAAATGGGTTTTTTTTTCCCAAAATTTTCCCCGTTGAAAAAAGTTATCCCCCCTTCAAAGTTATTTTTCAAAGCCAAAATTATCTGGGGCTGAGTTTTAAAGGAATATTTTAAAATTTTTTCCGGTTTTTGGGCCTTTTTTGTTTTTTTTGAAATTTTGGGTCCTTTTTTTTTTGTTTTTCCAAAAAATTTTTAAAATTTTTAAAAGGCCTTATCAAAAATTATCCATTTAGAGCCAAAACCGGGTTCCAACCAGCCCAAAAAACAAAAAAACCCTTTTTTCAAATTTTCGATTGATAAAAAGAGGTTTTAAACCCTTCCCGAATCCTTATAAATGGGTTATAAAATTTTAAGTATTTTAAAGGGAAAGGGATTTTAAATCCAAAAAAATTGTTTTTAACCCCAAATTTTATGGGGAGGGGGAGGGTCCTTTTTGCCCAAAAACCGTCAAAAGGAAAAATTAATTTTTTTTAAATGTTAAGGAAGCCCTTAGTAATAGATTTACCGGGTTTTTTTTTAAGTGAACAGTGTATATAATTTTTTTTTTACAGTTGAAAACTTTTGTGGTACTTAAAAGTCCCGACAGCAAAAGGGTTTTGGGAACAAGGCCCCAATGTAAAATTCGGCATAACGCGTATTTTGGGAACAAAAAAATCCAACCAAAATTTTTACGGGTGCGCGTTATACGCCGGGTATAAAAATGAGAGCTTTAAAAATAAAGAATGATGTGAGTTTTCGATATATAACCTCTATATATCAAAATATTGCTTTTTTAAAATAGAAATAAAAAGAGACATAACTTAGAACTTAAGAGTCGTAGTTCTAGAAGTATATCTTTTTTTCTATAAACAGAGATAAAAAATTTTAAAAATTTAAATACTTAAAATCCAAAAAGCATTGCTTATGGCCCTTTCAGGTTTGTTCTAAAAAAAAAGGGGTGGGGTTATTTGGGGAATTTTACCGAAAAAACAAAAAATACAGTCGAAAATAGGGGGCTTGGGGGTTTTTCGGTAAATTTTTTTTTGTCCGTGATTTTTTTTTTCCCTTTTTGTTCGCCCAAAATAAGTTAAAAACCCTTTTGGCCCTTTTTCCAACTATTTTTTTAACTTTTTTTTTTTTAACCCCTTTTTAAAAATTTTAACCGGTTTTTAACTTTTCCCAAAAATTTGGGAAATGTTTTTTTTAAAATGTAAACCCTTTTTGCCAGGAAAAAATTTTAAATAAAAAGATTTTAAAGGTTTAAAATTTTTTTTTAATTTTTTTCCCTTTTTTTAAAAAGCTTTTAAAAAAAAGCCAAAGAGGGGTTTTTTTTATTATAGAACCACCTCCTTTTTCAAAATTTTTGGGAAAAAACCCCCAAAAATTTCTGGGAATTTTTGTTGTTCTTAATCAAAAAAGAGGTTTAACCAAAAATGCAGTAGTTCCGGGTTTAAAAAAATATAAAACATTTCTTACCCCAGGATGGGTAAAATTTTAAAAAAATTCAACTGAAAAACCCCATCAAAAAAGCAAAACGGGAAAATTTTTTTTAAAAGAAAAAAAATGTTTTTTTTTGGGAAAGTCACCAAAAATTTGGGTTTATGTGTAAAAAAATAAATTAATTTTTTAAAAAATTTTAAAAATCTTTAAAAAAAATATTTTTTGCTTTTAAAATATTAGTATTCTTGTGGTTATTTTGCATTTTTTAAAAGTTAAAAATGCGTTAAAAAAACCATTTTGGTCTTATCGTTTTATGAGAATAATTTTAGACCTTTTTGGTGCTGACGGAAAATTTTAAAAATACCAATTTTAAATTTAAATTTTCTCTAACGAATTTCCCAAAGTTGAGAATTTTATTTATATATATCCCTTAATTTTCAATGAAGTGATCCTAAAAAAATATTGCATGAAAAAATTTGCAGTAAATCATAATGCGGTGGATAAAGGGATAAAGGAATGAAAATATCCCCTGTTGGCCTAAGAAGTTGCAATACTTGTCCTCACTCTCCTAACATTCAACTTTCTCCTAATCATACTTCTTACTCTGTCCTTCTATATTGGCTAAATTCCATAACATTGATTTAAGCGCCACGGACCAGCAACTGCTTTATTCGCCAAAGATCGTCGACACAGCAAGGGCCATTATGAACACCTTTGGCACCATTTGATTTCTCAGCACTGCATGGACAAAACAGCAACAACACCAATTATCATATTTTTTATTTCATTCAACCTGTCGCAGCACTTAAAAAATTTGAATTATAAAAACCATATTTTTAAAGTACTAAACGTACTATAATACTGTAGAGTTTGGATTAATAGAAATGAACAAGTTGAAAGCAGAATAATGAAACCCACAAAAGCGGTAGTTCTGCAACACAACACAGAAGTTTTCTTAAAGCAGAAGATATTTCCAAAAGATACGAAGTAAAAGATTGTGTTTTTTTACTAAAAATAAAAGATATTTGCGATAAAATGGTAGGAAAAGTTTCGGATGCATACTATTTCGTTGTCAGGATTTGTGTCAAAATTTTAGTTTTAGATAGAATTGGTAAAAAAATGTGACCGATCTGAAAAATACTTAAATATTTCCTTCTCAAATATTCTTGAATAATAACTTAAGTCAGTAGTTCTCAAACTTTCAATACTTGCGACCCAATATTCAAACATACTTTTCATCGCGCTCCCCTCCATACAATAACAATTTATTGAATTCAATAATACGATACTTTGATGCTAAACCTACAATAGTAATTAAATCTCTTGAGTTCCACCTGCGCATATAAACGTCTCGCTCATCTAAAACGTTCCGGGCGTATATATTTCGCTGTCAAAAGTACTATCTTTTCTGTGCACTTCTAATATTCCGCAGGCTTTGGAATACGGTAAAAGGGTAGTGTTTTCGAAGGATGTACTTATATTTCAGAGGATTTGCTTATTTGTATTCCTCCCTCCCCCAATACATCTTATAAGGACGTCTACGTGGAAAACGGTGGCATTGGGGAGCGAATCGCATAACTTTTAATCGGCAGTTAAGGGATTCATTATAAACCACACAAATTATCAAGAAAGTATTAATTTTTGTATATAGTGACACAGCCATGGTGGTAAAAATATTATACTTACTCTTAACTTAGTATCTTTTTAAAATTAATTATTAAATACATTATGTAGTACTGATACTTTTATAAGTGTATTATATCAGAGTAAATGTGTATTCTATTTTTTATTACGTCAGGATGTATTTTTTGTTTGTTTACTTTCTGTACATTTGTAATTTTTTAAAAAAATTATCTTCTATTTTCGACTTTTAAATTTTTAAAGGCCCCCCTTGTTAAAGGCTACCTTCCCCAAGGGGGGTGCACCCCACAGTTTGAGAAACGCTGACTTAAGTATTTGAAACACAAGATGCTATATATATACTTTTGATGTAATTTTGAGCTTATTGATTCAGATGGCCAATAAAATGCTCCGCACAACTTGTATCTATTCATTGTGTTTATTACAGCCCGCACAATTTCTTCCTTTCAGATAATTTTATCTTATTGAAATTTACAATCAGGTACCTTAGGGCACACACACTTGAGATTGCCTTGCCTCAAATCTACCAATTATTGGTCTTCTCATGTCACTATCCAAATGTTAGTCATCACCAATTTTAATTGTTTGCTTTTGAATTTCACCGAATATTTTAAAAAAAAAAATGATATGAAAATCACTTGAATATATGAACGAATAAAGCTTTCATAGAGACACATGTGCTTGCAAAAGATTTTTCTATAAATGTACAGCTTTCATTCATGTTAGCTTATAATAATCGGCGCAAAATGTTTGCATTTTTGTTGGGTGAATGAGGGAATATTAACCTTGCCCTATTCAGCTACTCGAGGGCTTTTGGCGACGGACCTCACAGTTTCCATTTTTGTTGGGAAGGAATAGTTTCACCTTTTTTACAGTTTTTTTAACGAATACTTAAAAAAAATATTCAAATTATCTTTATTATAGATGTAAATGTATGTATTGTAGGTATTTTCTAGCTTTTTAGTTTCTTTCATAAAAACTGAACTTTTAAAATATTTTTGATAAAAATATTATTAAAGAAAGAAAATATATTGCCATTGACAACGCTTTTAAGTTAAACAAGCAGCCTATCGAAATAAATTTTGCTCATTTTATTAGTGTGTGTGTTTGTAAAATAATGGTTGCTTCGGTTGCCAAACAAAGTTATTTTGATTTACAAACTAGATCAATCAATGTTAGAGTAAAAGGTTTCTCTCTCCTGTTGAGCAGGCGCTGCCATCAGCGCTCAATTTCGTTGGGAGATCATTTACATGATAAATCAGGGCACTGGACATTCCAAAGGACTGATATTACGATTCGAAAGGCCCCCCCCCCCAGGCCTTTAATTCATGGTAAATGGGCACGAGAGTTTCTCGAAATGTTGCCATCGGACCTTTTGATGACTTTGCGAATGATACTTTAACGAGGTCACCTTAAGGACCAAATAGGTGAAGATTAGGTAGGCAAGAGAAAATCTGCTGAAGATTAGGTAGGCAAGAGAAAATCTGCTGGATAAATATAGTTTGGTTCGCATATTTTTGAATGTTTTGAAAAAGTCCTTTTCTTCTATGAGTAAAATTTTTTTTTAATAAAAAAGATATTTTAGAGGGAAAATACGATGTTGTGTCCATTTTAATAACATACTTGTTATATATATAAATACTGCTAGGAATGTTGTGTAACGAATCTAAAAATCTTGTAAACAATTTGTTTCTGGGTGTTTAATACATTGATATTACTTTTTTCTTGTATTTATTTTATGATAAAAAGTGTCATATTCGGAAGCAATGCCGTTCCTTAAATTCTAATAGAGATTCAATGGAAAATTGGCGAAATGTTGGCAAAAAAGCCGAATTGGCACCATTTTGGACCATGCTTCTCGAAATTGCTGGAGAAATATTACAACATCACGATCTGTGGCTTAAGCGGATCTTTCGAGGAAGATTCATACAGCCTGTAAATAGGAGTCACTTGCCGAGACTGAATCTAAGGATAAGAACGAGATGTTACTTGTAAATAATCTTTAACAACTTGTATTTTAGACACTGATTTTTGAGTCTGAGTGTTGTGGAAGGTGTGAAAATCTACAGGGACTTGTTAAGTGAATTTTAGTGCTGTATCCTGTATTTCAAGTACAGATTTTCTACAATAAATTTTCATTGCTCCTGAAGAACCATCTTGCTTTTTGAGACTGACAGCATAAAATCCTCAAGACTCGATCTACGTAACAATGAAAAGGTAGGTGTCTGATGTTTGTACTAATATTGCATTAAAGAAATGCGGGCACATTATTGACGAAAATTTAAGTCATTTCCAATCAGGGTCACGTGATACTCTCATTTATCAAATATTCACATCGTGATTTGTGAGCCGTAGCTGTAATTAGTGAGCAGGAACCTCAGTGGCTCTATTGGAAAATCGTTTAACGAATGAGAAAAAGAAAATAGTGCATAAGGAAACTTGGGATTAAAAGGATAAGGACTCGCGTGGAGAAGGAAACTATAAGGATTACCACTTCTCTCAATATTATCTGAGAAATATTTTTTAAGGGTATCCGACTACTTTCGGAACCGTGATTTTAAAAAGGCGCATAAATGGATGGTTTTCATGATATTTAGTGTCACTTAGATTAAAATACATGTATAAAATTGTTTTTAGGACATTTTGACAAATTTTTTTTTTTAAATACAATATTTTGGCAAAACATTAACTTAGAATAACCTTTTTTCAAAGTCTCTTTTGTAAAAATGCTTCTATTATAATAATATTTTGCCTGTACATCTCAGACCTCTGGGCAGAGGATCAACTATGATTTTTTTAAAAAATTTACATTATTTTCAGAGTTACAACCAATTGAAATAATTATCGGCGTTTTTTCTTAAAGTTCTCCCCTCTGTTATGGTAAACCCACTTCTAAGTTAATATTTTTCAAAATTTAGTTGACCCTCTGAAAAGAGGCCGGGAATATATGCAGGCAAAATAATATTATATAATGGGCATTTTTCACAAAGGATAAAATTTTGAAAATTGTCATTCATTTTTTTGTAAAAAATAGTGTATTTAAATAATTTTTTATTGTAATGCTATTCTTAAAACAATTTTGTATACACATTTTGCTAATCAAAGTGACACTAAATATCATAAATATTATCCATTTATATACTTTTGCAAAATCACGGTTCCGAACGTAGTCGGATACCTTAAAAACATTCCATATGTGAGATTAAACTTAAAGAATAATTTACTTTCAAATTTAATATTTTTAACTTTTAAAATGTCTGTTTTATCGATATTAGGAATGGAGTTATGGGGTTTTTTTAAAAAGAAAGTATTAACCCTCTAAGCGGTCTGAACTTAAAAGTTTTGGGGAATTTGGAGATGTTTCCCCAAAAATGCACCGCAATATTTTTTGTTTTCGGTGGGTTCTCAAAAGTGGTTGAGCAGTACTTTTAAGAATGCGGCTCGGCCGCTCTTGGGAATCTTGCTTGAAGGCAGAAAAAGCATCTCTGGAATGGCGGAATTTTTCGCGCAGACCGCTTGGAGGGTTAATATCGAATTTTTGAGGACATATTTCTCCTGATGTGCTATTCCTTCGTAGGTACTAAGGATGCCTTAAAATTTATGAAAAAAAGGCAAACATTTTTTTTCTGGGTAGTGGAGAAATCCTTTGTGTGCTTTTGTAATTTACAGTATGACTTACATTCTGTTATAAAACTTGAAATTGTTTAATAATATTTCATGGAATATGAAACTAATTCAGAATTGATGCTTTATTCTGGTGCTTTTTCTAATAGAGAGAGATTTTTATATATTGTAACTTTTAAGCGAAGGGTTGAATTTAATAAAGAAAAACTTAAATAAAAGTGCTAGCTCATGAACGGAAACTGCTACAACGCATTTAATTATTTTTATTTGTCACACGGTTCACTTCATGTAAAATATCTGGCAATAGATTTTTCTTTATTATTATTCGCGATATGTTCTTATTCGATTTGAATCACGGAATTAAGTGAGGAATGTTGAAACTTTCTTCTTGTGGAATTCTCAATGTTAAAACTCTTATTCTGTCGAAATTCTATTTTTTTAATGATTAATTCTAAACTATTCATTCTTGCTCGTAAATTCATTAGATCATACTTTAATTATACAGTCCACTAATTATATTTAAATTCGGATGTGTATCCACGAAAAGTAACATTTTTCTGTTAGAATATCTAATTAACAAATGTCTGAAATATCAAAGTAATTTTTAAGGAAAAAATATGGTAAAATTTTTTATATCTGGTAAAAAAAGGAATTTGTGCATTATAGGAAGAAATTTAATCAATCAGCTTTTAGTTTTAAATGAGGCCTTTACGTTACGTATGGAAAAATAAAACATTTTTGAAGAAGGAATATTTAATTGTAAATGAATATATGAGTATAACTTTCCGTTCTATTCACCAAAAGGCATGGAGATTTTAAATCGTAACAGAATGAAATAATTTATTAGAAAAAATACATTTAAAAATTACGGTATAAATTTAAGACCAAAATGAAAATGTACAGTTTTTTTTATATAATTTGAAATTTTCATTTGCCGTGAGCGTTGTGGTCAGCATCACGACCTCGTGGTCGGCTTGTCATGAGTTCGAGACTTAATAGAACATTGAAGACCCGTCGTGAAGAGGGGCTGATATGCGTTGAAGCTCAAGCACCTCTTGTAGTGGTGGTGTGGAAGTTTGGAGGGAGAAGTGCTAGCTCATAATGGCCATGGTTCAAAATTATGAGGTACGTTGACTAAAGTCCTAGAGTTAATCCATAGTGTGAAATTGATGAATAACCCCTCACTTGAAATTTTCATTGTTTTCAACTTTTTCTTTTAAGTGAGTTTTGCACATTCTCCACTTTCTACAAAAATTTCTAGCGCATAAGAGATCCATTGAACTTTTCCATATATGCTTTGGCTTTAAATATTTTCTTGAATGATAAAAGAAAATATGCCCTTTACACAGAATTCTATAAGGAAACGAAATCGAATTTTTCTCTTAAATGTTCTCCTTTTCCTAGTTTATGATCTAATGATTGACGCTGAGATTCACGGTTCATTTCACTAAATGAATACCTTAAATAAAATGAGTCTTGAATAGCTTTTTCATTAAAAAAAAATGCCATATTAGTATGCTTTGTTTTCAAATATCGCGTTTCGAATAAATGAGTATTTTCATTGTTTTTTTGCTTGATTATTTCACGAACTAAATTTAGAATAATATATTTTTTTAAAATAATAGGTCTAATAAAAACTAGTGTATATATTGTTTGAAAATGGAAGCTTCACTAAAATTTCAAAAAGAGAAAATTGGAAGGTGTACAGAAATCTTAAAAGGTAAAAAGGTTGATAGTATGATAAAAATGAAAGAAAGTATAGTATATAGAGAGAATTCATTTCATACTTTCTGCTTTGTACTTTTTTCCTAAGAATGAATATTAGTTCTTTGTTTCTCTTTGGCATCGAACGATGTTATGATATTTATTAAGAAAACTTTCGACATGTTTAGGTTAGGTTCTAGACTGCGAAATAACAGAATGAAAAAACAGTCAGACAAATGACTTCAATAAAATTGTTTTTGGCAATCAGATAATGAATTCTTTTTGAAAATTTATTGTTCGTATTACAAAAAAAATCTCTTTATAAATCCATCTCATATTGTTGAAATTTTCCCACTTTATTAAACTTGTAAATATTGGAACATTTTAGAATGTTATATTCAAGTGTGTAGTATATATGCGTTGGGGTGGAACAGAGCACAGAGCCCAACTGAAATTATGTTATGAATTCGAACAAGTAATTGAAAAAAACTTTTCCGTCAATTCCTACTTCGGTCAACAAATAAAGTTTTATTTAAGTTACTTTTTATTCAATAGTTACACTTAATAGAAATATGTATATACATATGACATAATCACAATATTAAGTGACAAAATAGAAGACGATTTTCCTTGAAATTTTCCATTCTCCTCTCTACATCCTGTGTAAAACTATTTTTTTTTGTTACTATTTATTCATTCATTAAATTTAATTATTCTAATAAAATAGTATAGTAAAAATGAAATCATATTCTCTCTCAGAAATTAGGCTATCCCAGGTTGGATTCGAACCTTCGACTTTTGGATTAGAAGTTCTGTAATAGGTCTGCGTATTGGTATTTCTACCTTTGCAGACCTAGTACATTACCGAGGAACTGGTATCACGTTTTAGTGCAGCACCATTTAGGCAATACCAAATACTGCAAGTAATTTTGACGCCCAATTTCTTCCCCAGAGGGAAGCACCTTAGCTCTGCCGTTACGAGATTCGTACTTAATTTTAATTTTACCGAGAGCAACCAAGCCAAACGGACACTCAAGGGATTTTTTCAGGCCGTATAATCATACGACATGGTCGCTGTTGATTTTCTACATCAGGAAAATTCACCAACTTGGGCCAGGGTCGAATCCGCAATCTTGGGTACAGAAGGCCAGTGACAAACCAACTATGCCACCCAGCCGGCTTTGGATTAGAAGTTCAACGCGCTATCCATTGCGCTGCAGGGACACAACAAACGATTTTCCTTCCCATATATGCTGTTGGACTATTATTTCTGTTTGTTACAATTTATTCATTTTTTAATTTATTTAATGAATTAATATTTGAAAAACTGTATTAACATCAAGTGTCATCCATTACAAGTTCAAAAAATGTATTTGAACTTGAATGGATGAGTAAAAAGTATTTTATTAAAGATTGAAAATTTGAACAAGATAATATATATTGCGTAAATAAATATATATAGGGAGAGAGTGAACTAATAGTAGGAATTGTAAAAGATAAAGAGGAATTTTTCTGTTAGAAATTAGACGTTTCTGTGCTTATTAATCCCTCATTGTGAAGAAATATTAAAGTGTATGTAAAAATATTAATGCCTTTGCTTCCACCAAGAAATGACTTCCAGTTCGAAAACAAACTCTGTTAATTTCCCAATTCCCGAGAAAGGGCGGTGTGCTGGGGGGGTGACGGGGGGATAGCCCTGAAGCTAATGAGGTAATGAAATTTACCTCAAAACACATCGCTCAGAATTAAGACAAATTGTGCCTCAGTTTTTTCCCCTTCGAGTGACCAAAGTTAAGTCGGTGTCGCTTATTCGGATGTCAAACGGATCCACGAGGGTTGGGGAGGGAGTAGACGCGGAAGAGATAGCGCCAGACTCGTAAATGTTTAGCTGAGAAAGTGATTTCTCATTCAGAGACATTTACTTCCTGATTCTAAACAGTAAAGAACGCAGCAGATAAATGAGCATTGGATGAAAAATCAAGTACGCAGCCAATAAATTTTTGTTTTCACTTCGTTTCACTTTTCTCTTTCTTAAGGGTATATTCAATATTTAAAAAAAAAAAAAACAGTTTTTCGAGTAATTATTTTTATTTCAAGGTATCCGACTAAGTTCGGAACCGAGATTTTACAAAAGCGCACAAAAGAATATTATTTTAATATTTAGTGTCAATTATATATAGATTAGAAAATACACGAATATAAAATTGTTTTAAGAATATTATTACAATAAAAAATGATTCAAAAGCAATATTTTGGCAAAAAATTAGCACAGAATTACCTATTTTCAAAAAATTCTTCTTTTATGGAAAATATTTCTAAAACAATAATATTTTGCTTACATATAGCTCAGATCTCTGCACAGAGCCTAGACTAGGAATTTTGAAATATATATGGCTTAGAAGTGGATTTATCCATATTTTAATACATTAGAGAAGAGAAATGTTAAGGAAAAAAACAAACACCGCGTTAGCTATTTCAATTGGTAGTACCTTTGAAAGTAATGTGAATTTTTCACAATCCCTAGTTCAGGATCTCTGGTGAAGTTTTAGCTATGTATAAGTAAAACAGTATTGTCACAGAAGCACTTTTCATAAGTGGAGAATATTTTGAAAAAAGGAAATTCTAAGTTCTTTTTTTGCCAAAATATTGTATTTAAATAATTTGTTATTGTAATTATATTTTTAAGACAATTTTTTTCGTGCATTCTAATCTAAGTGACACTAAATATATAAAAAAAAAAAATATTCGTTTGTACGTTTTTGAAAATTTAATGTTCCGATCATAGTCGGATACATTAAATATGAAAATTCTTTCAATTTAATGTCGTTTTGTCTTATACGAGGGTTGTAAATTAGGTAATGAATGAATTAGGAATAAATGAAGAACTAGAAGCTGCCATGATCTTAATATGACTTTATTAAGATCTTTACTTAAACCTCTATCAGATTAGGTAATAATACATGAGAGAGAATCTACACGGTGGCTAAACACACAATATATATACAATACCGAAATAACGTAACCCGGACCACTATCAATAACTAACTCGCCTAAGCTAAACTCCTATGCTATCACAGATCCGAATATTTAAATAGTCACTCCTACCTTTATCGTCCAACTAAGTATCAAACTATTTAATCCTATTTGAAGTTGTGGTTCACTGGCGTGCAATGGTATGCACTTTGACCTAAGGGCTCTCTGTCACGGATAACTTCTGTTGACTGTCCCTTAACTTCTCAAAACCTCTTCACACTTGAATCACGGACTATCATAACATTCCCCAAATGCCACTCCACTTACTCTAAACTTCTGATATTTAAAAGTTTCCTAATTTGCATCTTTCCTTCACGCTTTACTTCTTGGGTTAGTTGGAAAGGAGTTGGCATTCATTCTGTCCCCAAAGAACCCAAAAGGATACGTTAATGAAAAGACGCGTAAGCCCGTCACAACGTGAACCTCTTTTGTATAGCTTATAAGTAAAGGCTTTTCAGCGAGTGAGTGAATGTGTATCAATGTCACACTATAAAGCTGCACGAGGGCTGTTAGTGACGGACCTCGTCAATTTGAGCCACGGTCACGTGACGAGGACAACACTTGAACATGCATCCCTCTCTTAACTGCCACACCACACCAACAAAAAGTCGCTTAAGCCTCGACAGATTTAAAGGGCGTTGGCCTTTTCTACACGGCGGGGCTTCAGCGGCATTAGGTCCAAATTCATGACACACCGGCCGTTAGTGTGAGACCTTGGGCATTAGGCTACCGCTACTGTAAGATTTTCTCAAAAAAGTCACATGAAAACTTTGTGCAGATTGACGCAGAGTATTATTTGAAACTTTTGTAAGTTAGAGTGAGAGTTATATTGACGCAGCACTGTACAGAAACTCGTGGGACGACGTAAATTTGAACCTCGGTCAAGTGACGCGGATGACACTTGAGCTGGCACCCCTTTCCAAACTACCACACCACGCAACAGAGGATTTTAAACTTGACAGACTTAACATGCTACGGCCTCCTTTTACATTGGGGTGGTCTTCAGTGGCACCAGGACTTGAAGTGACACGAAGAGTTCGTGACCATAACCACTAGGTTAGCACGGTCTTTGTGCATTATAATTTTCTTAACTGTATAGTGATGAATAATTTAGCAACATAATTAAGAACATGAGCGATGTCTCTGTTGCCATAGTATCTTTTCTGTTTAAAAAGTTCTGTTTTGGAAAAAAAAAAATGTAGGAAAAATTGAAGTTTTTCTTCTTTTTTTTCAGGATACAGAGTTCAGAAAAAGAATTAAAAAAAAAATGTTCTAACTGTCAGTTGCGTAAAAGCAATTTTTTGAGTAAAGTTCTGAATTCTAAGCATTTAAAAAATTTAACTCAGTTTCTATTAAAATTTTAAATTATTTATTTTTGGAGTAATAACTCTTAAGGCACATCCCTCTATGCTCTCACAACTGCTTATAAATTCATTTTAAATGCATGTTTACAAATACAATTTGCATTACAATTCCCTTTTTGTTCCAACCCCGCTGTCCTTATTAAATGAAGATTTCTAGAACATTCTAGATTTTTCCGTCAAAGAGGCAGTCCCTCAAGAAAAGTATTTATTTTATTCTGGGAGGAAAGAAGTTTTTTTTTTCTCTTTTATTGAAGTAGAACTTTCTTTTCATGGGGAAACGGACAAAAATATCCGGGTAAAATTGCTTTGTCCTTCTTTAAAGTTTGACAAAAATGGAGTCCTTTCAGTGTCCTTAGATTTTTTAAGAAAAATTCTATTTGTTATTACTTTTGAACAGGAATGTGTTTCTCCGTATCAGAATGAGAAATACTTCTCCCGGTGATGGATAGACTTTTAGGGACACCTGTTGTTTGTTTTTTTTTTCGCCTCGATTGAAAAGAGACGAGAGAGAGAGAGAGACCCATTTGACTTAAAGACTTTCTTATTGAATGGATTGAGTGAAAAAGAATGAGATACTAAAACCTAAATGCAAGGTATGTATTTGTGGCGGTGGATATCTATATGAACTAGTACCAACATCACGCGTTGACGATCGTTTTGGTGTGATTGGTTACGTACTTGCATTCGAAACGGTAGGTACCCAGAACGAACCTTCCTTCCTTCATTGGTGACCCTGGCCGTGCAAAGGAACCGCACCCTTCACGCGCCGCAGTCGTGGCGCCATCTATCCACCGCACAAGCAACTAAGCCGTCAAACATTGACGCAATTCTCAAAAGTCCTCTCACACAAATGACGCAATTTTCAAGTCGTCTCACAAATGACGCAATCAAAGTCGTCTCACACAAATGACGCAATTCTCAAAAGCCGTCTCGCACGAATGACGCAACCCACCAAATGTTTTTTTTTTTTTTCCCCAAAAGAAAAAAAAAAAAAAAACCCAAAGTTTTTTTTTTTTTTTTTTTAAAAAAAAAAAAAAAATTTTTAAAATTTTAAATTTTTTTTAAAAAAAAAAAAAAACCCCCCCCCCGGTTACAAGTTTTTTTTTTTTTTAAAAAACCCCGGCCCCCTTTTTTCCCCCCGGTGTTTTTTTAAAAAAACCCCCCCTTGGGGGGGGGCCCCCCCCCCCCCAAAAAAAAAAATTTTTTTTTGGGGGAAAAAAATTTTTTTTTTAAAGGAAAAAAAAATTTTGGGGGAAAAAAAACCCCAAAAAAAAAAGGTTTTTTTAAAATTTTAAAAAATTTAAACCTTTCGCCAAAAAAAAATTTTTTTTTTTTTTTTAAAAAAAAACCCCCCCCGGGGGGGGGTTTTGGGGAATTTTGGTTTTTTTTCCCCCGGGAAAAAAAAAGGGGGGTGAAAACTTTTTTTTTTTGGGGGGAAAAAAAAATTTTTCAAAAAAGGGGGTTTTTAAAAGGGGAAAAAATTTAAAAATCCCCAAAAAAATTTTAAATTTTTTTTGGGGGGAATTTTTTTTTTTTTTTTTTAAAAAAAATTTTTTTTTTATTTCTTTTTGGAGGCGGGGCCCCCCCCAAAAAAAAATTAAAAAAGAAAAATTTTTTTTAAAAAGGGAAAGGGGGGCCCAAGGGTCACTTAGTAGGACGCGATGCTAAGAAACAAGAACAATAAGTTTTAATCATTTGCGTGAATGCAATCTGGTACAGTGGTCGCCAATCGGTGGTCAGTGAAGAATTTGTGATGGTCCATAGAAAAGTAGAGAAATTATTTATATTAACACGCTTTTATAAGTTTCACTTGTATTAAAGGAATCTTTTGAACTCCCATTTTTACCCATTTTAAAAGGGGCAGATTAATTCGAAATTTTGCACCCTTGTCAAGGGGCCGATGACAAAAGAAATTTTTTAAAAAAATTTTTTTCACTGTCCTAATCAAAAGGCTTAGGAATAAGGAAATTTTTGGGGATTTTTGGGGGACCAATTCATTATTTCGTTTCCAGATTTGGCGACTAATTCATTATATCGTATCCAGATTTAGAGACAAATTAATTATATCGTTTTGAGATTTGGCGACTAACTCCATATTCCTTTTCCAGATTTGGCGACTAAAAGATTGTTGTAACCCTGTAATTGTCAGCTTTTGCGTCAACTTTTCTTACCATAATATAAACACTATTGTCCAGTTTTTCTGAAAATGGAAATAAATAAAAAAAAGACTCGTGAAAGTGAAAAAAATATTCCAATTTTTACCCAGCATTTCTCAAACTGTGGGGCACGAGTATAATCGAAAAGTCCAAAATAAATAATTTAAAATAATTATTAATTTACAGAAAGGAAGCAAAACAAAATACATTCCAACATGGTACAAAATAAAATACATATTCGCACTGATATTTGATACTTATAAATGTGTAAGTGCGGCAAGTATTTAATAATTGATTTATCAATACTAAATTAAAAGCAAGTTTACTAACTACTAAGGAATTCCACGGGCTTGTCATATACAAAATGTAATACATATATTGATATGTACAGTATATAATATTAAAGTCGCATTGTAGCTTTAACGTCGAAGTACATTATTATTGCATTCAATACATGGCTATTGTATGAGGCTGGAGCGATGAAAATTATGACTGAAAATTGTGTCGCAAATATGGAAAGTTTGAGAAATACTGTTCTCACCCCTAAACTCAGACGTAGTCTATTTTTCTAAATTCTTTTGTCGGATCTATGGAATGAAACCTCATTCATAGCTTCATTTTACCAAAACAGCTGAGAATTGATTCAGAGGTCTCACCGGATCAAATAATTTCTCACAAACTCTTCGATTCAAACAGTGTACTTTTGTGTCTAATACTGATTCAAGTTTCGGAGAGAATATTGAGATCTTTTTAGTGAAAAATATCATTGACTTTACACCTTCTTTCGCATGGTATATTTCAAACTTAGCTGCTCCAGATTTCTTTTAATTGGTTGATCCTATATTTTGCAAACCTGGCCGTATCGACGCACTGATAGGATACCAATGGGTATTCCAGATTCTAAAAAATGACGCATCTAATTCATTAATCAATAAATGATAGTTTAAAAAATTGAAAATGCATGCTTTTATTGTAGATCGAACTAAAAAATGAAAAAAATAAATTATAGTTTAAAAAAAAACAACTAAAAACAAACAAACAAAAACAACACGCTTTTATGTTTAATCGAACTAAAAAGTAAAAAAATAATTCTTAATATAAGAATAAAAGGATTAACGGGAAAATTAATGTCATTGGAGTAAAAGCGTGAGGGTGCCGTATATCAATTGTTATAATCTCTTACTAGTTCTATTCCGAAATACTTAGTGTAAAAATGTAATACAAAGTCGCCCAACCGATATAGTAGTTAGCGATGCTGACTGCGGTGCCGTAGGGACTGGGTTCGAATCCCGGAGAAGACATGGATGTTTGTAAATGTATAGTGCCTTTGCGGCATGGGGGTACTCTCTAAATAGCCGTCGAGCCGCAAGTCCTCTCGTGTGGTTGGTGGAAGGGGAAGAGAGGTGGAAGGCCCCTGACCACCTCCAGGGTTTTCTCCCTCTGAATTGGGGTGGAACCGAGCCAAATCGTACTGTCACCTGCATGGTGCTCAAAGCTAAGGCTAACGACAGGGGTAAAAATTCTAGCCCTTAGCCGCGATGAATTTCGCGAGCCTCGATCTGACTTTGTTAGGCAGATGGCATTAGTCACAACAACAACATGTAATACAAAGCACCCCACACGCTTTTATCACAATGACATTAATTTTCTCGTTAATCATTTTATTCTTATATTAAGAATTATTTTTTACTTTTTAGTTCGATTAAATATAAAGCGTGTTTTTTAGTTTTTAAACTATAATTTATTTTTTATGAAAATTCAGTTTACAAAATGTGGAGTAACAAAACGTATCATAGAATATGAATTGTACTTAAAAAATAGCTACACCTTTTGGCAAAATTTCTATTAAATTTACCGAATGAATTTTTAGCTACTTTTGGAGGTGTACCTAGCGACATTTGAATGGGAGAGTTGGCCCCATTGTAGATTCGTGGCATAACACTTCAGTCTATTCGTATTAATTTTCTTTGCCGTTTATCTCTTGATTTTCATTAAATTCCTTTATCAGGAATATGGAAATATAAATAGAGAAGTAGGAAAATAAGGAACAATTTAGTTATGGTGGTCCTTCGCATAGTAGTCAATCATATTAATGTTACATCAAATACAGATGGCAGTACGACACCCTTTTTTTGAATTTCATTTTCTCTGATGGATAGTTAGAAACAGTTTTTTCGGTGTAAATCTACAAATTGCATTTTGATTACTATAAATAAAATTTCTGATCTGCGAAAAAAATTTCGAGAAGCCTTAAGTATACTTTTCTTTCATCTGAATAAATTAAGCAAATGTGTGATTAAAAAAAAAGGCATTATTTAGGTTTTTGGAAAGTTTTCATATGAGGATAGAGGCTCTTTTCACTGCCCACAGAGAACAGAAAAATAAACTTGAAATTTTTGCTCTTCATCTTCGAGAGAGAGCACTTAGAATCACGTGAGATTGTTGGGGGAGAGAAATATAAACAAACTTCGTTTTCAATATGTGGTACGAGATTCTTGGGTTCGAAACTCTTTCATTATAGCTTTTCTGTGCGCATCATTGTGAGCCAAGCAATTGATCCTACTTTCTTCGAAAAGTTTCACAGTAAATAGCTCATCCATTTTGTGAAATAACTAATTTAAATCCTCAAAAATATGACCTACAACTTTTATACCACAAAAAAAAATTTAAAAATGGATAAAACCAATTTTCAATGTATATTTTATTATTTTTCATTTTTAATTATTCTATTATCATTTTATTAATTGTATTTGAAAGTTATTGAAAAAGTTATTAGCATAAATGCGCCAAATTTTCATAAAAGTTTATTGTACGATTCCGTATTTTGTCCTGGTGTTAAATATCTTAATGGGAGTGGCTATAATGTCTAGCCACCCCCAGAACAAAACCCTCTAGATATATATTTTAATTTTATATATATATATTTGGGCCAAAATAAAATTTATAGAGGGTGAGAACATTACATTTAACAATTAGCTTTGTGCCCGCGAAAGGGTTAATATAGATATTAAGTTTGTACATTTGCGTTGAGAACAGATGACACAACACACAAAATTTGGTGACTATACATTTTTATAGGTGAAAATGTAGGTTTTGGATCAAGAGAATTTGCATTCAATATTTTGCCCTATATATTAGCTCATTACCTTTTGACACTTTGATTCAGCTTTCCACGACCTGAAACCGCTATTCATTAGTTGCTCAAATCGTTAAATTTCACTATAAATGGACCAAGTTGCCCATCCAGTATGTGGCTAGCGATACCGACTGCTGTACCATAGGGACTGGTTTTGAACCCGGAGAAGACATGGATGTTTGTAAATGTATAGTGCCTTCGAAGCATCGGGATACTCTAAGTAGCCGTCGAGCCGCAAGTCCTCTCGTGGGATTGATTGATGGAAGGAGAAGAGAGATGGGAGGCCCCTGACTCTCCCCAGGGTGTTCTCTTTCAAAATTGGGATGAAACCGAGCTAAATCATACTGTTATTTGTATGGTGCTCAAGACTACGGCCAACGACAGGCGTACATCTAGCCCCTTGTCATGATGAATTTCATGGACCTGAATCTGATGTAGCTGATGTGATCTGGTATAAGAAACAACAGCAATAACATAAATGGATCAAAATATACACTGGTGTGCAAAACTTAAGCAACAGGTGGGTTTATTGGGCCCTAACTCACGAAAATCATCTGAGAACATGAAATTCTGAAATGAGGAAGTATTATGAACGTAAAGGATGACGAAAGCATGGCGCTGAAAAAGGAATACAACGCATAGGTATGGAATAAAACAAAAAAAAGCTTTATTGAACGCATAGTATCATGACTCATGATTGTCTATCCAACAGGAAGAACAACAACAGATGTTCCTTAATATGGTATATGCCTCCCTTTACTACAATGGTTGCTTTGCACCGTCTCCGCATACCAGAACCATCTGGTGCAACATTTCTTGGAGGTAGGAGTGCCGATTCCTCAATCAACATCTGTTTGAGTTGTTGGTTGTACCCGAAAGATGTAAGCGTGTGGCAATAGTCTCCCCAAAGCATCCCACATGTTCGATGGGATTTAAATCTGTGAGCACGCTGGCCAATCCATTCGAGTGATATCTTCACTTTCCATCAGCCCCCAACAGCAAGAGTGCGATGTGGCCGTCATTGTCATCCATAAAAATGAATTTCCTGGGCCAATGGCACCTCGGAAAAGATGCACATGGGGAAGAAGTACCTCCTCACAATAGCGACCCCCGGGTTACAGACCCTCTGTCGAAAATGTGAAGCTCAGTTTCCCCGTTCAGCATAATGCCAACCCAGACAAGAACCCAGGACCACCGTAAGGATGTCTTTCCTTGATGTTATTGGGATAAACCGGGTCCCAATCTTTTACAAATCAAAACGCGTTGAGAATCGCTTCTGGTACTGAACCGACTCTCATCCGAAAGAGGACACGACCATTGATCAGTTGTCCAGTGTTTGTGCCTCTGGCCCACTGTAAACGGTGGCTTCGTTGGCCATCTTTCAACGGGAGGCAGCGTTCAGGACGGCGGGTGAACAGGCCCCTTTGTGAAGGCGTCTGGCCACGTAAACCGCTACACTTGTCGACCTGTTGCTGTCAGAGTTTCTAGCAATGGCGCTTGCGGGACTGCTGTGACATTTTTCTCCGCAGGATGATATATCGGTCATCCCCTGCAGTTGTCGTCCTCGGGGGGCCACACCAACCTTTTTAACAGCTGTACCTGGGTTTGGAACGCTTGCCAAGCGCGCGAAACGACACTTTGTTGATCCGAACCGTGCAGCTGCACTGGTGACAGTACGCCCCTCCTCCAGCTTCCGATCATTCTTCCACGTGTGAAGTCGTCCAGGTGATTTCTTCAGCCATATTTCACGAACTGATCCACTGGCATTTGCAGAGAATATGGTGAATGTGTCTCCGTCCTTCATTTCATTCTACTGTGAGAGCGCGCGCCGACATCACGCGTTTTGCGTACGCTCACACGTTTTTGACGTTTTGTTCCGATATTTGCATACGCATGACGTTTCTACTGACTTACGTGTTCCCTCTACTGATCTCCAGACCTCCTTTTCTGCAATTTCATGGCTATCGCTAAATTTTTTCATTGTTGCTTAAGTTTTGCACACCAGTGTATTTACTACAGCGTTCCTCAAAATGTGGGGCGCTCCGTACCCAAGGGGGCGTGTTAACTCTACGAGGTGGATGCGAGCACATTGAAGTGTCGAAAACAAAAGAGTATTTAAAAAAATAATTAATTTACTGAAAATAAACGAACAAAATACATTTTTACACTGATATAATATACTTATAAATGTATCAGTACAGCATAATGTATTTCATAATTAATTTAACAATACTAAATTAAGAAAAAGTTTAAAAATTACCAGTGACCCCATAGGCTTGTTATATAAAATATATACAAAAATTGATACTTATCTTGATAATTTGTACTGTGTATAATTAGTACCTTAACTTCCGACTAAAAGTGACGCGATTAGCTCCCTAATGCCTCCATTTTTCACGTAGGTGCTTATGTGATGTATTGGGGGGGAAGGGGGAGAAAAGGAATAAATAAACAAATTTTCTGAAATAAGTAAATCTTTCGCAAATACTGTTAAGGTGCTTTTATTGTATTTCAGAGCCTTCGGAATAATTTTGTGGATATCAGTGCACAGAAAAGATCGTTTTTCGGAAAAACGTGTATATACGTGCGGGGCAATTAGCGCGTTGGTTGAGCAAGACGTTTATATACGCCGGGGGCACTTACGAGGTTAAAGTGATTTTGTAGCATTACCGTCAAAGTATAGTTATATAGAATTTAATAGATTGTTATTGTATGGAGGGGAGGGGGATGAAAATTATGATTGAATATTGGGTCGCAAGTTTTTAAAGTTTGTGACGGGCCCACGCGTTTTTCTCTAACATAACCTCTGGGTTCTTTGACGGCCAAGATTAATGGCAAATCTTTTCCAACCAAAACCCAAAAAGCGAAATGCGAATAAAATAAGAAATGCAAATAAGATAGCTTTTAAAAGAACAGAAGTTTCAGTAAGCATGATGACAATTTGATGAATTTTATGTTTGGAGGAGATACAAGCGGGAATTGACAGCCTATCGTAAAGTTACCTAGAAACTCAACCATTACTACAAGGTGCATACCATTGCACACGCTCCCAAAAGTTTCCATTTAAAGATTGAAGTTAAGTTTGGAATAAGGTAGGACTGATTATTCGATATTAGGACTTAGTAATATTATTAGAAGTGAGAATAGGCGGATAATATAATTATTTAGAGAAAGTGGTCTAAATTACGCGATTCGGTTTAAATATTTTTGTGTGTTGGTTTATTCTAGATTCTCATTTATATAACTTTATCTAAATTGTTAGATCGTTTAGTTATATTCTTAATAAAGTCATATTAAGAATTTAAAATATCTGTTCATTTTGAGAATCCCACACCTCTAGCTCACGCTGACAATCAAAGATATGGTAACTAAAGGGGGACCATATCACAAGTTTAAGAAGCACTACTAAGATTTACTATGTTTAAGATTTACTATGTAGCTTGAATTTCCCTTTTTAATCATAGATAGCAGCAGAATACAATCCGATTTAAATTTCCTTTTTGCAAGGACTTTTATAAATCCCTGTATCAATGCACATAGTTTTTTCGATGCTTAAAAAATAGCTGGACGAAAAATGTGCATGTCATTCCATCGGCTATACAGAAGGTCGTCTGCACTTTATGGAAACGATTTTATAATATATTTTCTCGTTTGAATTTTGACATAAGACTTTGGCAATTTTAGAACAATCATCTGCTAATGTTTTCTTTTAATTGGAATGTAAAGTAAAAACTTATTTTGAAAATAGCTCCTAAAAGTGATAGATGATTCGATGGTTACGTAACTGCGCTTTCTGAGAAGAAATTTTAGTATCAACAAATTATAAAGCGTAGTAAATATCTCGGTTAATACATTTTTTAAAACAAAACATTTTTAACATATTAAATTTGAAAGGAAGAAACGTCTATAGCTTAAGTGAACTTTGAATGTCCTACGGCGGCACTGTTAGTAAAATCATTCATAAAGATTTAAAGTTAAAAAAGATTATTAAACCTAAAGTTCATCTGTTTTTGCTAAAACATATTCTGAAAGAAAAACATATTTCGGAAAATTATGTGAGAATATCTCTACTATTTTAGAAGAAAATATTCCAATCTTATATGGAAAAGACAATGATAAAGTTGAGTTTCATATGGACAAAGCCTTTAGTCATACGTCTAAGTCAACTGACGCTTATTTAGCGAAGAAAGAATCAGAAACAGGAATAAAGTGAAAATTTTGAAATACCTATGAAACACCAGACGCTTCTCCAATGGACTTTTGTGTTTTAGGTTCATTAAAATGAGTCTTAGGAAAACGGCATTCAAAAACAATGGACGGAAAACGGTTCAAGAAGAATGAAGTAAAATTGGTATGACAGTACCAAGACAAAGTTTGCTTTCATGGAAATTTTGAGCTAGAGCTATTGTCAAGAGTCATGGCTATTAGACATAAGCAAATTGCTACAAATAGTCTGGCATTTAAAGATAAGAAATAACTATCAAAATCGTTCCTTAAAGTACGAATGACCTTCTGTACTTTCAAGTATTTACTCCTTAGTATTTTTAATATTTTACAGCACACGTACAATCATCAAAACGCCATACCACGAATACAGCTCATGGAACACCCACAAAATCAAAAGGGTTCATGAAATTATCAAAAATTTTACTTCCGTACACCTTGGAATGTCTTTATACAGCTCGTCTAAAACTTTTATTAAAGTAAAAAATTCTTGAAATATTGCCCAATACAATTGATCTGCAAAAGGTTCCCCAGTTCACTGGTCTTTTTCGCTTTCAGAAAACGTCATTACTTGGTAATTCCACGCTGAGTTCGTTTTTCGCTCACTCGCTCTATCTCCACCGTCCTGTCGCTGGTTCCAGGTCTCTGGCGGTTCTCCCTGGTAATTAATTCCTCTCCTTCCCCTTTTTAACGCCCAGATTTCGTGTACCCCTTCTCAGCGCTTTTCTTTCATTTCTTGTTTCTCGGCTCCTCAGAGCGTGGGATCTTTTATGGCACATAATAGGGCTTCTTTCCAGACACGCTGTTGGCTGGGATACGTGGGAAACGGAAGTCCTACTCAGGCGGGAGGCCATTCCAGCCCTTGGATTGTGTCGTGGGAACAGGGGACAGAATTTTTGACCACCCATTTAAGCAACTTTTTTCCCAGCAATTAGGGAAACGGACTGGACCTTTTCTCCGTTTGTTTGTGTATTTTCTCAGCTATGAGAGATATCAGAATGGGTACGTCACAACCTGTAAGCCTCAATAGATTGCCAACCACAATTTTTTTGTTGAAATTCCAACTTAAAATGGTAATGAATTACAAAGGGTTAACAAAATAATTTACCTTCATTAGAACTAATGCAAAAATAAAAATTTAGAAAGTAACTCTAATACTAGGAAATCAAGGACTTTAGTTCAAAAATTGGATGTATCGGACTGTAGAAATTTTTCAAAGAATAATGTTTATTATTCTATTAACTACAAAACTCTATAAGCTTAAGTGAGGCTTCAAGATTTTTATTCATTAATTCTAAAATTACTATATAATTTGTTAGAAAAACGGCATATCAAAACTCATTATTTAAAACAGTAGACCTCATTATTCTCGGAACTGTTTCACAATTTTTAAAATAACAAATTTTGACACCAGAGGTCACGTTATAACTTAGCTGCTAGTGTGATTCTGCCATTATAACCATTATTGCTTACTCATACAAAGCTTTAATAATTAAACGATCCTGAATATTCAAAAACCTAAAAAAACCTTCCTTGCATAAACTTAAGCTGACAAAAGAAAAATACTAATTTAGAAGAGTAAGGAAATCATATAACCTTAATTATAAACTAATAATAAGATTTTTTTATTTTATAAAGATGCATGAGCAAAATATATCAAAAGAAATGATAGAGCTCATTATTTAAAAGAAAAATAGAAAAGAAAACATTAAAACGTTTAAAATTCATTTTTATATATGAAAGTATGTTTCGAACCGCATATTCGCAAACGATCTCTAAATGCTTTTCCCTTTAAAATAACACTTTTAAAAAAAAATTGCCGGTCCTAAAAATGGAATAATGAGCTCCAATACAGCCACTGACTGCAGAACTCCTTGAACTGTTTGTGATTTCATTTATCGTTTTCCAAAATGAACAACTAACGTAAAACCTTCCGATTCAGAATGGATTAATGTCGCGAATATTACCCTGAAAGAAAAATGATGCCCTAAAATCATCAATTTTACTTTTGAAGGGATTCGTTTTCCATCATTTCGAACTATACTTACTTCGTATGATGGAAAACCTGAAAAAGCTTTTTCTTCGACGATGAAACAATTTTTAACCAAAGAACATGTTTTTTACTCCATGTATTTATGAGATTACAGTATATTTTTATTCTTTTCAGAAATTTTTAAAATACGTCTTTGCGAAATTTTGAAGAGTTTGCATGTGGAGTTTAACTTCTTGCATAATTTACTAATTAGTAAAGTAATGAATTACCTGGATAATTTTTAAAGATTTTCTTTTGAGAGGTAAGGCTTAGTTTGAGTTGAGTTGAATTATCAAACAAATCAAAAACACTTTTACAATCTCACTGAATGCATATAATGATTCTATGCATATTAAAATGTTGTTTATACTGTTGTGATTGTGTGTGTGTGTGTCTGTCTCTCTCTCACTAAATATATTTATATATATTTTTTATCTTCACAAATAATATGAGAAACTAAACAATTAAAAACAAAAATATTTTTGGGTCACAAATAAAGCATAAAATGGAATAAAATTTGTTCCAAATCAATTAAAAAAAATTTGTAGAATCTGTTTTTGTGCGATCCCTTTTTTATGCGATTTTATTTTTGTGTGATTTGTTTTGTGCAATTTTATTTTTGTACCATGTTTTTTTTTATGCGGTATATGAATTGCAACTGCTTTGGCGCCATTGTAATGTTATCCATCAATGTATATACACACACTTCAAGACTCTCTGTACACACACACACACACATTGGTTGTAAACAGTCTCTCGACAACGCACGTTCAGTTGCTTTCTTTTAAAGCACTAGCAGCACGGACTTGATTGAAGACGAAACTTTTTCAATACAGGGGACATTATGATTAATTTTATAGATTACGAAGACGGACAAGAAGAACAGGATTCTTTGAAAGTGGATAAAATATATACAGGTTTCCAGCTTTCCAACAAATCGAAAAAGCAATTTCTTAAAATAGATATCAATTCCGAAAGGAGTTTGAAATTTCAAAAAGAGCTTCGATCATGAATATCTGGTTATCGTGACATTCACGAGCAACTGACCAACCAACCGTCGTCATTAGTAAACTTATCACTTACTATGGTTTTCGTAATAAATCACTGAAATTGCATCTTCTAAAGTGACGTTTATTTTATCCACTTCACAGGAAGATACAGGTTTGATTAGATGATAGCAATGAATTATGTATGAGAGCATTTTTAAAAGATGCTGTGTATACAATGAGAAACTAAATATATTTCTTTTAGAATGCTATGGAATTTTGAATTACTTAATTTTGTTTGCTTGGCTCTTTCACAAATTTTGTAAATAATTGACATATTTTTTTAAGTGAGACTTTTTTTTATGAGGCCTCTTTTGTAGTATGTCTACAAAGTTGTTAGTTATATGTAAGTATTTATGAAATTTTCCCATATTTTTTTGTGTGCGGTTTCTTTTATGCGGTCGCTATCTATCGCACAAAAACAGGTTTTACTGTATTTAAAGGGAAAAAAACAGGAATAACGTATACACAAAAATAAATTTTCTATATTCTAACTAACATCCCAGTGGAAGAACCAAATCGAATAAAAATAAGACGTATTGTACGAAGAGCAAAAATTTTGTCATGGTAGATTTGTGAGATAGTTTAACATGATGAGTAACAAAATAAATAATTAAATTACGGATGGAAACATTTTAAAAACATTTAATTTCTCATTGTATACATGGAGAAATTTTCAAAATGCACATACATAATTCACTGCTATTCATCGTAATCCAAATCAAGCATCTTCCTGTGATTATTTAGAGTCCTGTGATTATTTTAAGTCGTTTTCGTCACTCGAAGATACAATTTCAATTGATTTTTTTTTTGTACAGTAAAGTAAGTGATACATTTTTTGTCAGTTGCTTTTGAACGTCGCGAAAACCAGATGCGCATGATCGAAGCTCTTTTTGGAATTTCAAACTCCTTTCGGAATTGTTTTCTATTTTAAGAAAATGCTTTTCTGATTTGTTGGAAGCTAGATCACTGCATATATTTTATCCACTCTCAAAGAATCCAGTTCTTCTTATCCGGCTTAAATAATCTATCAATTTATTTGTGTATACACATTGATAGAAAACAGTACAGAGGCAGCAAAGTCGCTGAAATTCAAATATCTTATAAAAAAAAGATCACACGAAAAAAATATCGTACAAAAGTAAAATCATACAAAAATAAAATTGCATGAAAAGAACCGCACAAAAACAGGTTCTACTGTATTAAAGATTTGGTGAGAACTTGAAGGAACTTTAAGATTATGATTTCTTAAAACCTTTTTTTTTTTCAACCATGAAATAGTTAATAATTTTGTATTACAATTTTTCTCTCTGTTCTCCATTTTTCTCTCTGTTTTCATTCACTGAGTTAGTTTTACAGAAAAATAATCCAAAAATTAGAATCAAAGCTATTGAGTATTTTCAAGAAAATAAAGCACAGATTTAGAACTGTAACACAACAGGCCTTTAAAACAAAGAATAATCAATTAAAAAGCTACTCTCCTTTTTCAGAAATATAAACAAAATTATTCATATTCTTAATGAAAATGAGAACGTTAAATTTATACATTTTTTCGAAAACATAAAGCATTATGAGAGTACAAAAAATGCTTTTGTTGATAATTAAATAATTACGAAAATTCCTTGAATTAAATCAGAAAGCAAACGAAGTAACAATCAACACTTTCTTTTGTGTTTTTTATAAAAAAGGCCAGATTTAGAAAATAAATGAACATGAGTTGAAAACAAATAACGAATATTTCGTTGCGTATTTTCATTGTTTTTAATTACTAAATTAAATTAATCGGAATAAAACTTATGTAGTCATATTTATTTTTAAATTAAAAAATACTTTGTTTTTCTTTCATTAGCTTCACCAATAAAAGTTAAAGCTTTCTTTTTTCTCACTAGTTTCAAACATTCCCTAATTTAAAAATTCTGCTATATATTTTCATGCCGCTAATGTTCTTTTTAAATGCTATTTTTCTTCTTAAAATTAAATAATTTTATCGTATTAGAGAATAAAATTTTGTGCTATTATTCGTTTCATATCACATTAACTAAATTAAAATTCATTATCTGAAATTTGTCACTTTTCACTGTGTCTAAAATATTATTTATAACTCATTGCATGGATTCAGAAAACTATTTAACTGTTGAGAAGGATGAGATATTAATAGTCTAAGTAGATAAATAAGGTATTTATTTAAGCTTGTTAGATTTAAGTACACCTTCCAGCCGTCCCCATCCGCCTTCGTAACCAAACTTGCCACCGTTTTGTAACCGTGAGCCGAACACATCACCCTCCACAAAGCAAATTAAGTGGTCATCCGTTGTTATGTTTCACGTACTTCTCCTTCTGGCCCTCTTCATCGTAATGCATCAAAACCATAGAGTCCTGAAACCAGCCTGAAAACCTTTACCCTGTCTCATGTCCAAATTTACTGTGTCTTGCCAGATTAATATGCCTACAAATTATCTTACCAAACCCGCGTTCTCCAAAAGTCACCAACAAATACTGCTTTGATTGACACAAAATTTGGCAGTAAAGTAGCATATATATTATACATAAAACAAAATCAATAATTATATACAGAAATCAAAAAACAATATTAAATTTTTATAAGTTATCAGATAATGTCATACTGGAGACTTAAACAGGAATTATGTAGCAAGTGAAAAATAAACAGCATAAAATGAAAAAAGGGTTGTGACATTAATAGGGTATGTGATCCCCCTTATCTGCTTTGTAAAGTTTACACCCTTGATCATGTGCTTTCACCAGGTGGCTCTCAACCACCGCAGAATTCAAATCGCCATTCTTCTTGTAGAGCAGTTTCCAGCTCAATAAGAGTGGCTGGAGGTGGGAAGCATGAAGATACAGTACAGCCGAGAGCATCCCAAAGATTTTCAATTGGATTAAGGACTGGTGAATATGCTGGCGACGCCATACGCGCAATCCCTTTACTCTCCAAGTAGTCATCGACGATGTCAGCTCTATGGGGATGTGCGTTATCGTCCATTAAAACAAAAGTAGGGCCAACTGCTGCAGCGTACAATATCACAAAGGGTTTTAGGACTTCATCTCTATATCGGACAGTAGTCACAGAACCCCGTTTAAAGATGTGCAGGTCGGTGCGGTATCCTGAGGCCGCGGTAGCCGAGTGATCAAGGTATCGGATCGTGGCTGGCTTTGTCACGAGTTCGAGTCCAGTACCACTAAAGACCCGTGGTGTAGGGGAGCGATGCACGTTAAATCAGTCGAGAGCTCAAACGTCCTCCTGTTGGTGTGGTAGTTAAGAGAAGGGAGTGCCAGCTCAGGCGTCGTCCACGTCACTTGACCGTGGTTCAAAATTACGATGTCCGTCGCCAAAAGCCCTCGTGTTGCTGAATAGTGCGAAGTTAATATTCACTCACTCACTTTTCCTACCTATCGTCTATTGAAAACGTCTCTCTGGTCGATGATTGACTGGGAATTTACCCTCCCTGGTATATACAAAGCTGATTTGATAAAAAATCAGCTTTGGTAAAGTGTGGAGCTGCCCTCAACAGGACACTCAAAGTCTCTTTCATTTAATGCCGAATCTTGAGCAGCAATTATTACCAGCCATGATGCCAACACTCAGTACTAATTTAATTGTCTTTCTCATCTAGTAGAAGACCGCTTTTTTAACCATTTCAGCGTTGTACTGTATGTTTTCTCTCCAATATTGACGGCTCGGTTCCGCCATTCAGCATAATACCAACCCAGACAAGAACTCCAGGACCACCGTAACGATGTCTTTCCTGATGTTACAGGATAAAACCGGGTCCCGATCTCTCTCCAAATCAAACGTTGAGAATCGCCTTGGTACTGAACCGACTCTCATCCGTAAAGAGAATGACTCCATTGATCAGTTGTCCAGTTTTTGTGCTCTCTGGCCCACTGTGTAAACGGTGTGGCTTCAGTGGCCATCTTTTCAACGGGAGGCAGCGTTCAGGACGGCGGGCGAACAGGCCCCTTTGTGAAGGCGTCTGGCCACAGTAAACCGCCAAGACTTAATGCACCTGTTGCTGTACAGAGTTTCTGAACAATGGCGCTTGCTGACTTCTGTCGATCTTTTTCGCCTGCAGGATGATATATCGGTCATCCCCGCAGTTGTCGTCCCGGGCGGCCACGCCAACCTTCTAACAGCTGTACCTGTGGTTTGAACGCTTTCCAAGCGCGCGAAACGACACTTTTGTTGATTCCGAACTCTGCAGCTACACCGGTGACAGTACGCCCCTCCTCCAGCTTTCCGATCATTCTTCTACGTGTGAAGTCGTCCAGGTGATTTCTTCTAGCCATATTTCTCACGAACTGACCTTACCGGCACTTGCAGAGAATATGCAGAATTGTCTCCGTCCTTCACTTCATTCTACTGCTGAGCAGCGCGCGCCGACATCACGCGCCTTTAGTGCATTCATATTGCGTACGCTGATATTTGCATACGCATGACGTTTCTACTGACTTACGTGTTCCCTCTACTGATCTCCAGACCTCCTTTTCTGCAATTTCATGGCTATCTGCTAAATTTTTACATTGTTGCTTAAGTTTTGCACACCAGTGTATTTTTGTATATGACAAATCTATGGAAGTCACTAGTAATTATTAAACTTGTTTTCCAACTTAGTATTGTTAAATTAATTATCAAATACATTGTGCTGTACTCATACATTTATAAGTAGGCTATATAGTGTAAATTGTGTAGTAGGGTTTTGCTTTGCTTTTTTTCCCGCAAATTAATTATTTTTAACTCGTTCAGGACCGTGATTACATATATGTGATCACTTCAGGGTCCATGGTATCATATGTGAGATAGCGTTTTCTTTATGAGTCTCGTGATCTGAATTTTAAATGTAGGGAATTTGAATGATTATAAACTATAAATTTTGGCATATTTTGTTTCAGTAATGATTTTACATGAATTTTTAAATGGAGTTATTCTTAACAGGAAAAACATCGTATGGCCCTGAAATGATTAAATAATGTTTTATTTTATTTTCAATATGTTCGTGCCCCCCACGTAGGGCTATCATGCCCCTCCTAGGGGGCATGCCCCACATTTTGAGAAACACTGAGCTATCATATAAGGACTATTTTGGAACATATAAAGAAAAGATTAAGTTTGTTTTCAATGATTCAGCTGACTGGGAATTCAGATCAATAAATTTTTATCTTCGACTAATGAATTTGATTAATGAAAAAATATAGTTTTGTAAAGAACATACCCTTTTGAAATAGAACTATTTGCGAAATATAATAGTGTACAAATTATGCATTTAATCCTAGATAAGAAAGTAAAAGAAAAATACAAAGTGCTATAATGAACAGAAAGGAATAATTACTCTATATGAATAACTACTCTATATGAATATATGAATAAGTACTCTATATATGAATAACTACTTTATATGAATAATTACTCTAGAAATTTCAAAGAGTAATAATGCATTTACAATTGAGATATTGAAATTATAAGAAAATGGGAAAGGGGAATGTAAAATAGTCATTATTTCAGTTTTACATTCTTAACAAAAAGTATGGTTGTGGGAGACAGGCGGGATGTTGCCAGCACTAACCTTCTGGTTTTTTCCTCGTACAATAGTATCTCGAGTTATCAGACAAACAATGTCAGCTAAGCCAATGAATTTCGAGTGGCTGGAAAACAATTTTGAATGAAAGAGGTGGCAGAAAAATAGTATACATTGTGTGTATCTACGGAAGAGTGATTATACATAAAATAAAAGAAAATCAATGTAATTCAGAACCCCCGCAAAGCTAACCTGTACGCTTTCAAGATGCACTTTAAAATGAATTCGTTTTAATATAGTTATCCTAGTCTATCTAGTATGACAAGTAAGTTTCTTGGTATATTTTTGGTTTTTTAACTCAACTGGAAACATTTATACATGCTAAAGGCTACTTCCACATCTTTGTTGGTTAGGTACCCCCATTTATGACCATGTTATTTATTTATTATGGGTATTTCCGGTAGGACACAATGCATCCAACCGTAGAGCTACAGTTATATAATATTAGCTGAAGAAGCATGGTTTGGTATTTCAATGGCTTCGACATCAACTCAGTTGAGCATTTGTGGAAGGAGGGAGGCTGAAAGATTGGTTAGGATTAACTACCTTCAAATCTGAGGAAATCGGGAGCTGCTAATACAGGGTTATCAGGAATGAATGGCCGATTACAAAATTTAATAGCTCCCAGATGAATAAACAGAAAATGATCATTAATGAAATTTGTCTTACATCGAATGAAATAAACTGTTGAGTCAAACATTGCTTTTGTCCAATAAATGGCAGCAATGTTTTAATCAAGATGTTTTTGAAATTGGGAACAGAAGTGGAAATGGCGCCACAGCGGCATTTTGTGTACCCTCTTTTAAAAAAAGTTTGTCAGTAATCAAGGTTCAGCGCGAACTTCGGTAAAAGTACAGTAAGACCCCTCTTAACGCGGGGGATACGTTCCATCAAAATATAGCGTAATACGAAACAGTGCTAAACGAGGCTATCTTAACATGTAAATAATGGGGTTAGGGGAAGATGGATAGAAAATTGGTTAGGTATTAAATTTAATAATATTTTTTTTAATAAAAATAAAACCAAATTTTTATTTCTTACAAAAATAAAAACAATATAAACGAATGTATACATATAAAAACAAATAAAATTCTAAGTCAGTCAGATCATTGCCTATTCTGTGTTTCCAATTTTCTACCTTTTTGTCAATAAGGCATCCTGTGTTGAAGTTGCCAAATTCAATTCAGCACCACTTAAGATTGACGTCTTCACTGAATTCCAACTTCACTTACATTTTAGTTTCCAGTGAAATGTTTTTTCTGGTTGCTTTCTTTTCTTGTTTTTCATTATCACCCATGATAAAAACTAAAGATCATAATATTTGTCACTGTATTAATCATTATAGAATTATATAAATTTATACTAACAATAATGTCAACAAATATTTCAAATGATAAAAATGCGTCCGTACAGCACCGCACCAAACAAGAAATACAATTACACTGTTTCGGATATGTTATGAATGTACATATTGCCACTCGGGAATCCCCTGTAGCGCTGGTGAGCAATTTTAGGAACCCTGGGTTGAAATAAAAGTGCGCTAAACCGAAACAGAGTTAAGCGGGGTCTTACTGTACCATAGAAATGCACCGACATCTAAAAGTATAAGAAAATGGTATAAACAGTTCCACGAACCTGGATGCCTGTGTAAAGGCAAAAGTTCAGAGCGACCAGGTTCGCAATGATATTATAAGTGTGACTCTAAAGGAAGTCATATTGAACACTTGCGAAAAAAAATTTTAGTTTACTTTAAGAAACGTTACGTACGAAAACAATTTCATATTGTATATTTGTAATGACATCTTAATTATCATTTTCTGTTAATTCATCTGGGAATTATTAAATTTTGTTATCGAGTCATTCATTCCTAATAACCCTGTATTTCTCCTGAATAGTTTCTGCAACCTGTAGATTCTATGCCTAAAAGAATTTTATATTCTGCCAAAATGAAGTAACACTTGTTATTTGTTGTGAGTAGTAAGGTGCTCCTAATTTTTTGGCCTTTGATTGTATACATGTAATGAGCATTTAGGCATATTTTTCTTTTAAAAAATTTTACTGTAATGCAATTAGAGGATTGTTGTTGTCGAAAGAAGTTTATGAAGAAATAATTGTAACTTATCTTTATGACTGATGATAAAATAAATATGCAATTTTATTATCAAAATCACTGAAGAGTACACGCTTTTCTTTAATTTAGGAGGATGTATGTAGTTACATAAATGTATAGTTACATATAGTTTAGAAATGAGTTTATTTTAATAAATTTATGTGTAATATAATATATGTATCATTAAGATTTTAAGATATTAACTGCTCAAAAGATTTGCTTGCGAGATTTTGACAAAGAGTACTTTTTTCATGTTTCACTTTTAGAAACTTCTGTGTATGTACTCTTAATAATATATTAAGTTTTTTTTACAAATTTTTTTAACAATGTTTTTTTAATTTATGAAAAATATTTTTTCTTATATTTAAAAAAAATATTGCTGAATCAAATTTATATAAATACCGTAAACTCCGGCGTATAACACGCACCACCGGTGTATAACGCGCACCTATACTTTCAAGCTGATTTTTTTAATTTTTAGGTATATTCGCCGTATAACGTGCATCCCCTTTTTTACGAAGAAATCTGGAAATATTTGTACATTGCTTGTATGTTTCTATTACTACTGAGGTATTATCCCAGACTTAAAAATAGTATACTTTAGAACTCCAACTTGAAGTAACTAGTGTTGATGGATGAAGGAAGGCATAAGAGCTTGATATTCTTTCAACGAGAACTTTGTTGGGATTAGTATATTTAGTTCTATTTGTCAGATAAATAATTTATGTCTATATTTTTAAGTTCAGAATAGTAGTCTTTTATACTAGTGTATTTGGCAATGGAAAAAAAATCATATGATGGATTTAATGAGTTAGTTGCCTTAGAACCGTAGAACCAGAAAGGGAAATAAAAATATAATAAAGGAGTGAGCGGAATAAGGATTTGAAAAATTTTCACCTTCAAAATGAATGTAAATTTTTTTTTAATATATTTTAATCATCGTGCAATAATTAACACCATAAACTCTTTTAGTTCATAAGGCAAGTCGTTTCTTTTAAATAAAAAGTGTTTCGATACATGTAGTAGTACATTTTTTTTATGCTCATCTCTGTTGTTACTTGTAAAGCCATCGTTTTTATACCCGGCGTATAACGCACACAATTAAGTTTCAATCTTAATTTTTGTGTTCAAAGTCCTCGTTACGCCGGATTTTACGGTAACTGTTTGTCTTCACTAGG
This sequence comes from Trichonephila inaurata madagascariensis, assembly GCA_019973955.1. NCBI lineage: Eukaryota > Metazoa > Arthropoda > Arachnida > Araneae > Nephilidae > Trichonephila > Trichonephila inaurata. Next base: position 6,599 of record BMAV01023382.1, on the reverse strand, counting down.
TGTACCGCATCGTTGAATACAGAACTCAAATAATCCAAGCTCGAATATTCTTGTGAATGAAGTAACTAAACTGTATAACTTGTAACTCTTTACTTTAACCACGAACACAAGTGTTGTTTATATTTTTAGAGAAGAATTATAATTCCTTCTTCCAGAAAAAATGCCGATTGCTTCTTTTGTGAGTATGTTTATATTATGTAATGCCGAAGAAGAACAACAAAAGAAATATGTGTATGCAATCGAGTGACAAGGGAAATCTCTCTTTCATTGCCATGTTCCTTTCAGCATGCATTAATTAGTTGGCCGAGGAATGACTCGCAGGATCAGTGATGAACAGTTCCCCTTTTAATCAGAATCAGTTGATGGATTATAAGTTGAAAGGGGCCGCGCGGCGAACTTCGATCGTGGATGTTTCGTGTTCCGCTACTCAACAGCCTCGAAATAACAAATTAAAGTCGCGTCCTGCTGTGATAGCTTGACCTTTTTTAAATGAATCCAAAAAGAAACTTTTTTTATTGAACGTGGGTACAATTGAGTACTGCTTATGACCACTTCTGATTTTTCGAGCCTATTTTAAACCCACTCTTATGTTAAAAGAATACCTTCCCTAAATATCAAGCCCTGAATTTATGGAAAAGATCTGTCGATCCTTTTATAAACCCATTCTTCTGTAATAAATTTCCATGCGGGCTATTCTGCTTTAAGTAAAAACAGTCTAAGCTAAGTAAAGCGTTCCCGAAAAAGGTACCCCTAAGGAATTTTATAGAAAAGATGGAGTGAAAAATTATATGCCCTGATATATCAAAAAGATATTTTACACACATACCTTTTTTACTTTGAAAGAAGTACAATCTAAAAGTGCATGAAAGTGTGAAGCTATATACAAATCGATTGGTTTAATCTTAAACATTTAAAAAAAAAGTTTTAAATTAATATGAAGTTCAGAACGGATTTTGAAAAGGAAAAAGGATTTTTAGATATTTAGTGTTAATTAATTTGGGAAAAAAAAAAAATTGTTTTGAATAGTATTAAAAAAAAAATTTAATATAATATTTTGACCACAAAATGAAATAAAATGAGCCATTTTCAAAATATTTCCTTTTGTGAAAAAAAGCTTCTATTATAAAAAAATTTTGCCTGTATTTAAATCAGACCTCTACAGAGGCTTAACTAGAAGAAAAATATAACTTAGAATGGGTTTATCCATGTTTTAAGACAACAGAGGGGGGAAATTTTAAGAAAAAAAGCCGAAAATTATTTCAATTGGCAACTCTGAAAATAATTTAATTTTTCAAAACTCCCAGTTTAGACTCTCTAAAGTCTTTTCTTTTTTATAAGCGAAATATTTTATTTTTTGAAGCATTTTTTAAAAGGAGAATATTGTGAAAAAAAAATTATTCTATTTAATTTTTCCAAAATATTGTCAAATAATTTTTTCAAAATATCCTTAAAACAATTTTATACATGTATTCTTATCTCAGTACATAAAATCATGAAAATTATCCTTTATGCTCTTTAAAATCAGGGTTTCCCGGGAACGAGTCGGATACCTTAAATAGGGAAACCAAAAGTATGGATGAATCAGGTATAACGCAGCTCTTCTACATTATAAATCAAATATGACAAAAGATGGATACTCTACTTTTAAAGCCCAAGTGGGGCGCTGAAGCTAACTGACAGGAAAAACAACAGAAAATGAGAAAAAATATTTGCGCCTCATATACTCTTCCATCCGAACTCTTCTAAAATATTATTTATCAAATACATCTGTCAAACAATTCAAATCAATGGTGAAATGTGAAAGTGAAACATTAAAGAATTTCTAGAAAGAAATAGCACACGCACGCACTCGCGCACGCATGCACTCACTCAAGGAATGCACTCACTCGCACACGCACTCACGCACACACGCACGCATGCACCCCTGATTGCTGTAGAATACGAGGCTTGTACAGATACGATGGACTCATTCTCGTACCACTAAACCACCAACATTAAATTCGTATGAATCAAGGTCTGTTAGTCAAATGATATAATTATATCAGTCTATATTAATATTTCTCCAAATTGAAACATCTATCATGTTTTTTATGAATATGATATTTGTCTATATCATATGCATTTTGTTTTGGTCAGTTAACAATTCTTTAATCTATTTATCTTGTTCCCTTTTTCTGCAAGAAGCACCATTGCTTTTGAAAAAAATTAGGATTTGCAAGCATACAAACCCAATTAGTTAATCAAATTATTTGAATTGTCAATTTTTCAACGGTTTGAACCAAATTCTGGTTTTACTGGCGCTTTGAAGGTGCTGTTTTATTAAATAGGCATTCATACAATTGCTTCTTATACCCAGCACTGAAAAATATTGTTTCTTTTTTGTATCGTTTCAGACCTACGATTTCGTCCTATTTTTCGAATAATATCCTGTTTTCAAAAGTTCAGTTCCATAGTTTGGAAATGATATTTCACATTTGGGAAATAACAAAAACAAGCTCTTCAGTGATTGCGTAAGTCACGATAATCCTACATTTTTTACATTCGATCGTCTCTCATTGTTGAAACTTGATATTCAGTGTTTCATTTGAAAAATTTAAAGCTGGTATATAGAACTTGCAGAAACTGTCCTGGAGTTTTCGCCCAAACACATCTTCATCTGTCCGGCAATACAATGCTCAACGTCCCGCTACAGCCCTCTATTTATAAGCTCTCAGCATCAGTTTAGAAGGCGCCGCTCACATCAGGCATGCATGGAGGCTCTGAAATTGTTTTGCCTTGTATAACAACCTATAATTGACATTTGCTGCAAATTTCATTTCATTTGGATCATTCCTTCAGGGATTTTTGTATGTTTTACAAACATAGACGCTTACACACAGCATACTTCTTGCATTTTCCATACTTTTGTGTAAAAGTCTTCTCACACAAAAATACTTGATGGGAATTATTCCAAGATTAGAATTCCCCAAAAAATTAATGTGGAAGGTGAAGCAAGTAAAGAGTTTTTCTTTTCTCTTTTCCTAAAGATTCTAACTATATCCGTTTCACTTTCTTCGTAAAACATATCCCAGAAATTTTTTTTAAAGAAAAGAATATTGACAATGTTTTTGAGTTATTAAAAAAAGTTGACCGATACTCTTTTTTTCTTTAATACGGTTTTCTCAAATATATCAAGGAAATTTTATTCCTTTTTTACCAATATTAATTCATGTCTACTTGTCATTTTGAGAAAAGAAACTAAGAAGAACGTAACTGTTATAGATGATATATAGCCATTACCATTAAAAGAAGTTAGACTTTGAATCATTATTATTTGTGGCATTGGATTTACATTTTCAGTAATATCGTTTATTGTCTACTCTAGCTATTACCAGCTGGCTGAGGATTTCATCATAAAATATAACAAACAGGAAAATAACTAAATATAAGTATGTCACGCAAAAATATTTAAAAAAGAAGTAATAAAACATATCATACCGCATTAGAAAATATAAAGCAAAGTTTGTTCAGAGATGTTTTGTGATCTTCATCAATATTTCTTTCCGCTTCATAAATTCCACTGAATAGTAGAACTTTTTTTTTCTTTCGGTGCTTTTTCCGTCTCTGCTGGAAAGTATTCCATTCTTTTTCTTTTTCCTTTTGGAAAAATCCCCTCTTTTTGTTGGAAATTTCTATTTTTCCCCACATCTTGTTTTGTAAACTAAAGTGTCTAACTGAGATGACACAGTTCATTTCGAGAGCATTACAAAACAAATCCAGACGTTTATCTATATAATAGAACAACTCCTTTACTCTGGATGGGTTTCTGCGCTTAATATGTCCCACTTTTTACGCAATCGCAATATAGTAAATAAAAGCCAATCTACAAAATGTTGTTATATTTACTAAGATTTTAGGAAACGTGCTGAATACTTTTATGGTTCATTTAGAGTTCTGTTTTCCTCAGTATTTCTCAAACTTTTAATATTTGCGACCCAATATTCAATCATAACTTTCATCATGCCTCCCCCCCACTTCCATATAATAATAATGTATTGATTTCAAGAAAACTATACTTTAACGCCAAAGCTACAATACGACTTAAGCCCCCAAGTGCCACCGGCGTATATAAATGCCTCACTTAGCCAAAGCGTTAATTGCCTTGGATGAATATATACCGCTTTCCAAAGAACGATCTTTCCTGTGCACTGCTATCCAAAAAATTATTCCATTAGTTATTAGGAGGTTTAGATAATCAGTGTGGAAGGGAATAATTGATTTGAATTCACTGTGTAAATAAAGTTTTAAGTATCATTTGACCTTAAACAATTAATTGCATACCTTATTCTCTAAAGTGAAGCAGAACTTGTACTGGGGAAGAGGCGTTAAATGGCCAAACGAAATTTTATAAAAAACAACGTTGTTCGCTGCATCGGCAATGAAAAAACAAAAAGTTTCTCACTTTATTTTTATCACGTGACCATAAGGTGAGATGAGGACATTGCTCCTCTCTATGTAAAACAAAAGTGAGAGTGTGGGAACATGAGAAAAGCGAGACAGGAATTCACAGATAGCTAGAAATTCGAATCAAAGATATCTTTTTCAAAAAAGTGATCTTTCTTCGACACTCCTGTTTTCCAAATAGGAACAGTCAAAGCCTTTTAGTACGTAAATCTCAAATTGTAATTAGAGTAATAAATAAATAAACAGTTTTATCGAAAGTTGAGTATATTTTCTAAGAAACGGATTGTCGAGGAATTTTTTTTTGAAGAGGACATTCATTGGACGAATAGTCCTGTGAAGTTTAATGATCTTTTCCCAATAAAACATGCTTGGTATGATCTATGAAGGTCCAGTTTACGCCGTCACCTGTTTCCCAGGACCCTCCAGATGTTAAAAGCTACATTTTTGGAAGAATGTAATTTACTGACTATCATATCTTTATTTCTTTCTTAATATATAACTTCCCAAATCAATCAATACACACATAATTAAATCTTGATTTATCTTGATTAAATACAGTTCTATTGATTAAACACAATCAGATAAAAATCAAACTACAATGTCCGTAGTGTTAAACCACTCTCAAAAGACTATCTATATCCTTCTCTTTCACCCCAGACCACGCCTGCGCGTCGGTCTCTCGCCGAAGGTTCGACCAAAAATAATTCAGCGCTTCCCGCTTTCAAAACACAGAGGACTCTTTCTTCCCTCGAGCGTACCCTCCGGGGTCAAGCAACCCTCTTTAACTAACACTCTCTCCTAAAACACATTAACCCTACCGAAGCCATGCCGAGAGAGAGAGAGATTCGCGCCAACATTCCATACGCTCTCGCCAACAGCAGTCTCAGGCATTATACTGACATCACACACATTTCCAAATATCCTTCTCTTCTACAACGTGACAGCTGGTTGTGGTACTAATAGGGTGACCGCATTAGGCGTACCTTTCCAGATATATAATGCATCATGCTTAAAAAGGTTTTTGAAATAACCTTTATCATCTGTTTTTCTGTATTTTTATGTTGCTGTACGTTTTTTCTCTTAGTTATATATTTCTGCATAAAACTTTATAGCAATAAATCGAATATTTATCCAGTTATCACTGATTTGGTATTTTTGCCCTCAATTTTTGTCACCAGTCTTCTAAGCTTGAGCTTGAACAAGACATTTCTTACACAAGTCTATAATAAGTTTTCGTAGTTCAATTTAAGCAGAACTAACTATTCATAGGTATCAAGTGGAAGGGTATCATGAGCGTCATAAAATATATTTAACCAGGGCCTGAAATATCTCACTTCTAAAACAGATACCCAAATCCTACTGAGATTTTAATTGTACTCTCTGTATCGCTCAATAACTGGTTTTTTTTAAAAGAAATAATGAAATGAAAGTAGTTCCTTTTCAAAATCAGGATTCTTACAAAGTTTTAATTGGTAGTTAAACAAATGACAGTTTTGATCTTTTTGACTTTGGGAATGTAAAGGTAAAATTTAACATTATATTTAAAATGTTTTTCATGCTGTGTATTGGGGAAGATACACATTTGAGTTTGGTCTACTAAACAGAAAAGAAATATTCTATTCCCTCTGATACATTTCCCATGCTCATCATCAGATAAAGCAAATAGTATACAATGTTATATGCCTACTTTACAAGACTGCTTTGGTTTAGACTTGGAGGAAGCTTATTGCAGGTATTTCAATTACCTCAATTGGAGGTATTACCCAATGTGATACATTAACCGATCTTTTTTTTTTTTTTAAAAAACTGTAAGAGTATGTTTAACAAAATTCACCCTTTTTTATTTGTGTTATTAATTTACTGCATTTTTTCGAATTTAAACCACATCCCGAAATCTCAACACGTTTTCGTGAAAAAACAAAAACTAGAGTAAAAAGGTTTATCGATATCTAATATTTACGAAACTAAAAAAATTTAATACAAAAACTAATAAGAAGTGAACAATTGATTTATTTTACTAGCATTAAAAAATTTAAATGCTACAATGAACTTGTAATTGTTATTACTGTAGATTAGCCAATTTTTCCCCAATTCAATTTTTTCCTTTATTTTTAAGTTTTCGAATTAAATGAAAAAAAATTTAAAACAAAAAAATA
>BMAV01023381.1:244077-385204 GCA_019973955.1 Trichonephila inaurata madagascariensis | reverse complement strand
GAAAAAAGAGGTTATGTTAGAGGAAGAACCGTGAGATGTCACAAACTTTTTATGATATAAATTTGAAAAAAAAAATGAATCTTAATTTTAATTAAACGTGAAATTTAATTCGAATGTCAAACGATCGAAATTATTTTTTTTTGCTCCGATGATGTATGGCAACACACAACGATTGTAAGGTTATCATATTGGCGATCTCGGCTAATAATTTTCCCTAAGCCTTCTGTTTTATGGAAAGTGAGAAATCATTTGACCCAAGAAAAGAACCCAAATAAGAAAACATTGTTCTCGACGTTTCACTAACATTCTGAATTACAAGTAGGGTGTTCGAATTTTCGTGAGCATGATCTCGAGGCTCGCATTGTTTCTACCGAATTGCGATAGTGTACCACTAAAATTACACCATGATATGAAAATCCTGCCCCAGAGAGGCTCAAATTCCTCACACTGGCGTCGTGTGGAAATTTAAAGAATGAGATGTCAGCTCAGGTGTCCTCGTCACTTGACCGATGCTCAAAATTATGCGATCCGTCGCTAATACCCTTCGTGCTGTTCATAGGACGACGTTGGTAAACAAAGTTAGTTGGCTGTTTTATTGTTTTGTTGATATTTATTTTCTAAAGAATTTGAAATTTTCAATTATATACAGCAGATGAGAAAAAAATATTTAACTAGCCAGTGAAAATCCATAACATTGATTGTTATCTCAAAAGTATATTTGGATATATTTAGAAATTTACACATAATGAATGAAAAAAAAATATTTGAATTAGTTAAGTAAGATTGTTATTTATAATTCAAAATCTCTATTCTGATCGAACAATCTTCGGAAACGACATCATAGGAATTCGAAACGCGAACATCGCTAAAGAGGCGTAACTGCTACGTTCTGCTCAGTTTTGATAACACGCAAACCGCCGCAGCGAGGAGGGAATTCATTAGCCAATAGTACGAGTGTCTCTTCTCCATTTTAATTAAAATCACGAATCATAAAGCAGATGGCACTGCTTAATCACGTGGTTTCATCACTCAGATCCCGAAATGAAGCACCATGGGTGACATTTCTGAATCCAGTTTCGCGATCTTGGTATGAAGTAGGCGATTAAGAGTCTACTGCATTTTATCCAGAGGAATAACTCTAAAGTACTCATCTGTCTCTCTCTCTAAATCGCTACTCTCTTATTGATTATGATTATTGATTTTTGGGTCATGTATATGTTACCATTAAAGTATATAATTCAGTTATTTCATAGAATAACTATAGGTATTTCATGCAATAACTAGACAAGTCAGTTAAAGTATATAATAGATGAAACATTCCATAATTTAGCTAGTTATTCCATGAAATATCTAATGATAGACCGTTAAAGAGAAAGTGAAGCTAAACAATTTCACTTTTAATTGATCATAAATAGCTAAAAACCTCTCGAAAAATATATTTTATTCCTATTGCGGATGATTAATTGGTAAATAATAAGGAAATACAGATGATACAATTTCTTTTAACTCATATTTCTAACATTAGTTAAACAGAAAGAAAAAAAGGACATATGTTTTGCATCTGTTACTGGCACAATTAACTTTTCTACTCCTCATTCAAGGATATCATAATACTGGAGGAACCAATAGTCGCATGGTAACTTTTTCTGTGCTGTTGGAGCACTTTTTACTTCTCAAATCTAAGTCAATAATTTTTCACGATTAAGTGCAGAAATTTTTTCCTTTATCCCACTCTTATTTAATAAAGATTCAAAAATCTCTTGCATTAAATCTTTCTGGGTCTCCCATTCCTGCAGAAGTCATTGCTCGAAACAGGTTGTAAAAATATTTGTTAATAATCCAAAATGTAAAAAGCTAACATAAATACGCCGCCTAAATTCTACGTCTAAAGCAACGAAATGAAGAGTACACACACACGTCTTTGCAAAGCAGCTGTAAGCGGTTCAAAACTGTTTAAAGGCTACTAGAATCGGTTCAACAAAACTTCGAATGCTATATTTCATACTTTAACGATCAAGTAGTGGTTATCCTACAGAATACCTAGTTATATAAATCGTAGAATTCAATACTTTTAAATTCTTTAATTGACTTGTCCTGTTATTTCATGAAATGCCTAGTTAATCTATGAAATAACGGATTTCACACTTAAAAGGTAACATACATAAAATCGGTATGTATTTGAATTTTATAACCTAAATGATATGTGGCGTTCTGCAAAAGATTTCTATATAAACTCGAATTATGTGCTTATTGTGACATTTGTATAAGTACAGATATTTATATAACTCCAATATGCTTGTTACTTATAGATTAATTTAGTAAAAATTAGGGGTTTTTTTTCTTTCTCCAGAAATATCATTTTCTTCCCTTATTGAAGGGAAAGAATGAAGTTCGGCATTTTATATTTTAATTATCCTACCATGCCTAACTTATGTTTTGTATTCTTTAAACAAGAATGCTCTATAAGTCTTTTTCTTCTTTGCCAAATTTGGAGATTTATACTTATGTGGTGACTATACATATTGCTTAGTACAGGGGTCGGCAACCTTTTGAGTCGGAAGAGCCAAAAATTACAATTTACAAATTTTAAAAGTTTTTAAAGAACCACAAAGTTTTTTCTTCCTAACAATAAATAGTACTTGTATAAATAAAGTTTTTTGATTTAAAAAAAAAAAACCCTTATCTATTTATTTATAAGAAAAAATATATATTTATTCTTATATAGCTTGGTCTTTCTGGCTCTAAGTAAATAATACATATGTCATTATTATTAAATATTGCCCGGCCATTTGGTAAAAATTAAAAAGAGTTAAGCAATTTACTTTTGGCACTAACTTTGACCTTCCATAACAAACAGTTGAGCAAACAAATTCAATAGGAGCAATGGCTTTGCATGGTTATTCAAGTAGAAAATTTAAACTTTTCTAAACAATGTAACTTGTACTTAAAAATAAAAAAAACAATAACATACATTTGAGCAAACAAATTCAATAGGATCGTTGACTTTGCATGGTTTTAGTTTGGATAAATTTGGCTCAACTTTCGTTGATACAAGTTTCAACACGACTCTAAATTTTCATTTGTTCGTTGGTTTCTTACTTTACTTTTAATTATATTCACGCAAGAGGACTTGTTGCTCGCACGAGCATATGTCGATCCGAAGATAGTCAGCACTCAAGTACCAACTTCTTCACCTCATTGTGAAATCTGAATACTATTCCGTAGGTCGAGAACTCCTCAAGATGTCTCGCTCGCGGCATTTCTTTTAAAGGATTGTCACCTTTGTTTGCGTTACACGACACATACATTCTGGACCTCAATTCTTCCAACTTGCTTTTCAACACTGTAGAAATTTTCACTCCCAAAGCTTTTGCACTTTTTTAATCGATCCAATTGCATTTTTGAGATCAGTATCAATTCCAAATTGCTCAATGTGGATTCAGGTACTATATTGAGAGGATTTACTATAAATGCTAGAGGTTTTGTTGGTTTTGAATGCAGTCAACTCTGACGGCAAAATTCATCTTGGTACATATGCTATTAACAATTCGTGTCTGGATTGTACGGGTTTTAACGATATTTTTTATGAATTAATTTACCGCTCTGATATCTTCTGAAAAAGAGGTAATTTTTCTTCGAAACAAGCTAATTCTTCTACCAAAAGCACATAGGCTGGTTTCCCTTTTCTTTACGGTTTTAGATGCAACTCATTATTTCGCTGTGATATTCACCATAAAGTAAAATTTTTTTCAATCGTTTGTGGATTCTCTAGTTCGGGAGTATGCATTTTTCAATGAGAATGCATTTATTTTGACTCAGCATAAAGCAAAACGTTTTAACACCTTATCTTTGGAAACCCATCGCACTTTGTGTGAAGAAGGGGTCGAATACTGAGCCTTCATTTCGCTTAGAATTCATAAACTGAAGATAGTAGGGGTAACGACGAATGCTGTTAACAACCTTGATTACCAATTCATGACCTCAACTTATTTCGGTCGGAAATGTTTGGGCACAAAGCGCTCCATGATTGTATTATGCGGTGAAACGTAAGAATACGTGGTTTATTTTATCTGAAGAATCGTGATGCCCCTATATTTTTCCTATTCGCGCTGGCTTCATCGGTTGCTATTAAAATGATTTTATTTAAATGATCCTATTGTGTGTGTCTTCATTGCATTTTTGCACGGCATTCGCTATATCTTCCCCTCTAGTTTGATATAGAGAGGAACCTAACGTCAAAGTTCTTTTGAAAAGCGGTACAAGTGGCTGAGATAGAAAGCGATTGCTAATCCTCGTTATCGGTTAGGAACGATTTTATTTTTTCGATATAAATAATATTTGCGTACGTATGAGACTGGAAACCGCAACTTCAATCAGAGCCGCTTGTGGCTCGCAAGCCGCAGGTAGCCGACCTCTGGCTTATTATATCGTTATTAATTTTGGAACTGATTGAAGCTTACATGGTGGATAAATTGAATTAATCTCCAACGTCAATATACTTGATATCATCATCTTTGTTAAGTATATGTTTCTGCATGCACATTTCTGCACAAAAGCAGAACGGAATGTCAACGGTTTGCACGCGAAACACGTGCGAAAAGACATCTATCTACACATGGGAAGTTGTTTTAAGAATTATCACACTTAAAAAGATTATAAAAGTCATATTATTATTATTATACTATAAAGAATTCAAATATATATATAACTTTCTGCAGTTTGACAAAAGATGGCGTCACAAGTAGGTTACGGTAGAAGTCTACAGGTGTAAAATGTCATATTGTAAGGTTGGGCATCTACCTGGCAACACCATAATCTTGGAGTATTAGCGATTTTCGACATCCGGATATTTTTAGGGTAATATCGAAGTTTTCAGCAATGTCATTTGATAGAACTTTTGATTCATTCTTTAATCGGAAGAAATTAGCTGTTAGAGAGTATCGATTTCTTGTTGAAGCATATGGTGAAGTTGCTTTAAGTGAGAGAAATCGATGTGATTTATTTCAAAAGTTTAAAAATGGGAAGTTTGACGTCGAAGACAAAGAATGTTGCAGAAGATTATTGGAGAAAGATTCATTGCAAACACAAGAATTACTTGTATTAAGAGTGACTCCACAAACAATTTCACATCGTTTAAAATTGTAGGAAATGATTCAGAATCAAGGAAATTTGGTTCTACATGAACTGAAGCCGTGAAATGTTGAATGCTAATTTTTCACATATGAAAAATTGTTTACCAAACATGGACGAAAGATTTCTTTCATTGTATATCCACTGGTGAAGAAAAATGAATCCACTACGATGGCCCAAAGAAGAAAAAGTCATGGTGGACCACACGTGGCCTGTCGGGTGCTCAAACTGTACGAAATCATTACTGGGGCTAGCTACCGAACTTTCAATTAATGAGATTCAGCCGAGCGTTCAAGAAAAAACGCTCCTACTACTACTCCAAACTCCACAAAATTATTCTTCTGTATGATAATGCTCGTCTTGGGGTACCGCGGTTAATCCCTACTTGAAAACACTCAGTTAGGAAGTGTACCTCACTCGCCGTATCACCGAACGTGCGCCTTCCAGTATCACTTGTTCCGATCCGTATATAACGGCATTTTTTGCATCATATGAAGATACCAAAATTGCTCAACGCGTTCTTCCGATACGGTATCTATATGCTATCAGAAAGAAGGGGGAAAGTAGCGGGGTTAACGATAGATAACATTTCGAATAAAACATAATGCTCCATGCTTTCGTAATTAGTACCCAATTTTCTATTAAAAAAACCGGTGGAAACTTATTTGGGCTCCTTATATATAAGGTAAATCGGGGGAAGATGCCACATTTAATTTTCAATTAGTACATTGAAAAGTTAAGTAACAAGGCCATGAAAAAAATACACCTTATTTTTCAATATTAAATTGTTTATGTATACAGGTTAATTTTCTTCTTAGTATGAAAATAAGTAAGAAATTTAATGTTAAAGAAATTCATTTGGTATTGGCATGTTCCCTCGATGCGGGTTGGTTCAGTCATGAGAGGTAGATGTAACAATACCTCTCAGTGAATGAAAAAAGAATGAAACATTACCAAGAGTAAATATTGATAACAATAACTATAGAAAAACAAACAAAAATTAAATTTTTTCTAATTAGTTGAAAAAAAAAAAACAAAAAGAAATTTCCCCCAGTGCAATGATTATTGATTAATTGAAATTTTTTGTGCCCGGGGTAAAAGGGCTTTTTTCGCAAACCCAAAAAACCCGGAAAAGGGGGCAATCCCCCTCCCCCCACCACACCAAGGGGGCCCCCTTACTTTTAAAAAAATTAAAAAGGGGGGAAAAAAACTTTGGCCCTTTTTGCTTCGTTGGAATCCGTCCCTTTTTTTACTTTTTTTGTAAAATCATTAAAAACCCAAAAAAGTGCTTTTTCCTATCAAAAAAGCCCCCAGGCACCCCAAATTCTGTTTTTCCCCTTAAAAAATTTACTTGGGGAAAATAACCTTACACCATTTCAGGAAAAAGGTTTTTTTCCCTTTTATTGGGGGAAACCGATTTTTTTTAAAAATTTCCCCCAACAAGAAACTTTTTAATTAGTTTTGGGTACCACCTGCCGCAAAGCCCAAACAAAACCCCCCGGGAAAATTTTTTTTTTCCCCCTTTTGGGGGAAAATTTTTCAATTTAAATATTTAAGTGCGTTCCCAAATTTTGGGGGACCCCGGGAAAAAACCCCAAGTAGTGGAGACACCTTGAGCTGGCACCCCTTCTTAACCCCAAACACCACACAACGGGAGGCAATTCAGCTCGACGAATTTAATTCACTCAGTGCAAATGATTATCATTGCAATCTTCGTGCAACCATTTGTTGCATTCGATGCACTGAATCCAGTCACACTTGGGACATTTTTTTAGCATAAAAGTACCATTAACACACAGAACAAAAGTCGTCATTATTATCCTCATCAAAACTGTCACCACTGGCATCTAGAATCGGTTTACCTTAAAATATCTACAATATGGAGGAAGGAAATAACCTTCGACACACATTGCAGCATGCCACTACAGTTATGGTCTCTCCCCTGGCGTGACGTGGTGGATATTACGCGATCTTTTCTTCGAAATAACTTTCCCGGGTTCATTATTCATTTGAAGACCCCACTCTTCTAAGTTATTGTTGTTGCGACTAATGCCACCTGCCTGACAAAGTCAGATCGAGGCCCGCGAAATTCATCGCGGCTAAGGGCTAGAAATTTTTACGCCTGTCGTTAGCTTCATCTTTGAGCACTATGCAGATGACAGTACGATTTTGCTCGGTTCCACCCCAATTTAGAGGGAAAACCCTGAGGTTGCAGGGCTCCACCTCTCTCCACCAACCACACGAGAGGACTTGCGGCTCGACGGCTATTTAGAGTACCCCCATGACTCAAAGGCACTATACATTTACAAACATCCATGTCTTCTCCGGGATTCGAACCCAGTCTCTACGGCACCGCAGTCAGCATCGCTAACCACTATACCGGTTGGGCGACTCTAAGTTAAAGATCTCCCTTGGATTTTCTAAAAACGAATTTTTCCGCAAAACGGTCTACAACAGTAGTCGGTTTCAGCCCTGTGCCATCCTTACAGCATAATTATAATTGTAGTTATATTTTATACAATAATATACAGTGTTACAGAATGTAAAGAAAAATATAAGTTCATTTAATTTATTTCTGAACCATGTAGCTTCTTCCCCCAAGTATAAGGAGCAGATGCCACACATGCTTATTCCTTATTGCTGCAGTGATATGGCCGTTTTTACATGTATCGTATGTGTAACATTATGCGTAACTCACTACATTGCTAATATCTTATGAACTTTAAATATGAGGAAAAAAATATTATAAAATTGTATTCATCGCTTTAAATGCTCACAAGATCGAAAAATAAAGCCGATTGAGAACTATTAACTCGGATAAATTCACAAGCCACACTCAATGTCGGACCAGACTCTTCACACAAGTGGCTCAAAATTGTCATCTATCGACGAATAAAAGCACTATTAACAAACTAGCGTCTTCCCCCGAGTTACCTTACAAGAAATAAATCTAAAGTGTTGAATTGTACCGCTGTAAATTACTTGTACTTTATATTTAGGGAAATTAATTAAAGTGTACATCCTACATCATACTGAGAATAGAGTGAAAATGTTTATTATTATCAAAAATAATTTTGAATTCTTAATTTTGGAACCCAAACTTCTTTTTAAAGATAGAAATGTAATGTAATATTTACTAGAATTTGCTTATTCAAGATTCATTTATAGTAATACCTAAAATACCAAAGGCAAATTCAGTATTACTAATGGAATAGCTAATGTTGTGTGTGCTTACCATTAATGAATTAGACCGTATCATTTCATCGTTTGCTAAATTAGTGAGATATTAAATTAATTATATGATGAATAATCTTGTTGCATACAACTCAAAGTTCGAAAATAGATGATATGATAATTAATATTGCTTTCAAGGTATTATTACGAACTATATCTCAAAACCACAATGTAATTTAACTATTTTAATGAAGCAATGGATTAAATGTGCAACATATTTGCTTTAATGATCACTCTGCTTAATGCTTACAAAAGCAGTCTCATAAGTAGAAGACTGTCAAATCTTTTGCAAGCAGAGAAATATTTTTTGTGGTTGTATCGTTCAAATCATTCTATAAATTAAGGATCTTCCACCCGTGGTCCGCTGAAGGCATTGTAGAGTCGCCATATTTGTGTGTGTGAATTTGAGACAATATCAAATTTGTTGTCAGCTTTTTGTCGTAAAAACATTTTTTTCCATTCTTTTTATTTAAAACGTTCCATTTACATGTTTTAAATCCACTTAAGAAAAATATATTCTGAAAATGACGAATGTTTCGATAATTTTACTGTTCTGTAAATTCGTGTGCTTCAATTTAACTTTTTTTGTGAAACCGTTATATCTATGTATAAATCTCTAACAGAGAGCGTTTCTTCACTTAGAATCAATTATAGTCTTGTAAAATAAACCCACTTTCTCATATAAATTTTCTGATTACATCATTTTTTGGTAGATATATGACCAGCGGATCTTTGTGAATTTTTCGGTTTAGCCCTAGAGCATAAAAGAAATAAAAACTATAAATTAGAATTTTTCATGAAATAACTTAGTTTCAAAACGTCTTCGTTCGAAATGAGAAATAAGAAATTGAATTCTAAAACAAGCTTTTGAAGTTTTTGGTGTGTGATTAGAGATAAATTATATTTTATCATGAAGAAATTGATAAAATTCAAAATAAATGCTTCACACTAGTTCATAATAAGTCTTACAACATATTAAGCACATTTAAACAAATTTGAGAGATAAATGGGAAAAGAAATGGTTATTTTACTTCTCAATATTTTTTTCTCATGTGTGTTTTACTATATAGATGATGGTGGATGAAATGTTACGAAAATGATTCGATTTTTACTTTGTATTTATGGCTAAAAATTATCCTTTTTCCTCTTATTTTGAATATTATGTTACAATGCATTTTTGAATATTATGTTATCATACAAATTATTTCTCATGGGCTGGGGATTGGTGTGATTAACCATTGAAGATCTAGTACATTCCCCGGGAGCTAGTACCTCTTTTTAATGCGGCACCCTATTGGCGGATACCAATCGCCGCAGGTAATTTTGACACCAGTTATCTCCCAAGATGGAGGAACCTAAGCTCTGACGATGCACATCTGTAGTAGGATTTAATTTTGCCGAGAGCATCCAAGCCAAACAGACATTCTAGGGATCTTTTACATGCCGTATAATCATACGAAATGGACACTATAGATTTTCCACATCATGAAAATCCACCGACTCGGATCGGGGCGAACCCGCACCCTTGAGTGCAAAGGCCAGTGACAAACCAACCACGCCACCTAGCCGGCTCATACAAATTATAAAAAATTAAAAACGAATATAAAATAGATTTCATACAAATTATAAGAAATCCATTTTATATTCGTTTTTATTTACTAGGAAAGTACAGGTGATGCTTTCTACCACGCGATTTTGACAAATATGGTACCGTTAAAAGGTATTGTCTTGTAAAAGCAAACATTACGACGGAACTTACCCGTCGAAAATCAGCCATTTTCAAAATACTGACAAATTTATGAGACCAAATTTTTGTATCAATTTATTACGTGGTATCGCAGAATTTATGTCAAAACAATGAAAAAGTTTTAAATTAAAGAAACATTTGTTGTCACACAGAATAACTGGTAAACAATCTGTAATGATAGAAACTAACTCCTCCTTGTCCAACGAGATGAAAAGTGGACATGGCCTAGTACGAAAATTCCCTACTCGTAGGCGCTCAGCCATCTGGAGTTATTGTAGTAGCTATGTTTTATCTTGGCGTGATAGTTCTAGAAAGATGGGACGCATCCCTGCGTCATGCGATGTCAAACCCACTTATGTTCTTGTTGAAGAACTCGCAGTCTGTAATGTCATTCTTGACAAAACAATCAAAGTCAACTTGTTTACTTGTTGTTCCAAATTGAAAAGACAACAGTAGCCTAATGTACAGTCAGTAAGCGGACTGTGCAACACTCGCTTCACCGTATGGGTTTTCAGGAGTCATCAACCTATGAGAGTACCACTGCTCAATGCTCGCCATTGAGCTGCACGTCTTGCCTGGACAAGAGAGCACAAAGAATGGAGTGTAGAGGACTGAAAACGAGTAGCATGGAGTGATGAGTCTCGATTCCAACGACTTAACGCCGACGGGAGACCATCCATTTATGCTGTTATGTTACCTCACGTTAATGGAGTTTTCCAGCAAGACAGCTGTGCCTCTCACAAGTCCCAGTTGGCTACTGGTTGGTTGGATGAGCATTCCTCTTTCTATCATAAATTGGCCACCTAGAAGCCCAGATTTAAATCCTATTGAGCATCTTTGGGATATTTTGGAACAAGGAGTGAAAGGCCATCACACAGCACCAACAAACCTTACTGAATTATGGACAGCTTTAGCCAAAATTTGGCAAGTCATTCCCATGGAATGTTTCCAGAAACTTGTTGATTCTATGCCTCGTCGTGTGGCAGCCGTTATCAAGGCCAGAGGAGGCCCAACTCGTTACTAGGTAGGTATCCCTAATTCAGTGGCACTTCAGTGCACTATCTACTTTTAAGAGCTATAGGAGGGGCCCAGGGCCTCAAGAAGTCTTTAGACGTTCCAATGGGGAAGTTACGAGAGGGGGTGCCAGCTCATGGGCCTTCTCTTCACTTGACCATGGCTGAAAGTTACAAGGTACGCCGCCGATAGCCCTCCAGTTGTTTTAAAGTGGAACGTTAATAAATACTGTTTCACTTAGTTTGAAGAGCCATCTTGAAGAGAAATAACTGATTTCGAAACAGAATGTGGCGTCTGCGATTATTTCTTCATATTTCAGATACGCTTTAGACTTTTCTGTTATTTTAATTTATAAATAAGTATAAAACATCAATATCTTGAAAACTGCTCATTTTCTACTGGTAGCTCCATTTGAATTTTTGATCCACACGCCAGTACCTTTTCCAGTGATATTACGTTTATGTAAAAATCGGAATGGACCTTAAACATTTATTTATGCCACATATTTGTTCAATTCTTCCAACATAATGCGTGTACAATGTTATACCTGAAGAAAAGAAATTGATATAAAAAAATAAATAACAGAATTTTAAAAGTGAAAATAGTACACAACTAATTTATTTTATCCTCGCAAATATTGTGTGTTTTAAACAATTCATTTCATTCTGTGACAAACACACAAAAGGGAAGAAACAAACATATTTCTGTTTTTCTCAATCTTGCATTTTTATTTTAATGCAACTTCTCAACGATCGGTTGTTCTATCAACTGTTTTATTTCCCTTCAATCGATGATATTCTCTATCGATAAACATTATCCGAGCACTATTTTGAAAAATAAATAGGATGGCCAGTGATGGATTGGAAAGTTCCCCTTTTCTTCCCGAGAAAAGGGACAAAAAAAGAACTCATTACGTAAAAGAAAATTGCTTTTTTTTTTGAATAATTGAGTGATATTTTCTCTTGTAACTTTTTATGCCCCCTGCTTGTATTACGGCGTATCTAATGTGTCATTTCAATATTCTTTCT
Source organism: Trichonephila inaurata madagascariensis (assembly GCA_019973955.1). NCBI lineage: Eukaryota > Metazoa > Arthropoda > Arachnida > Araneae > Nephilidae > Trichonephila > Trichonephila inaurata. The sequence continues at coordinate 373,051 of BMAV01023381.1, read as the reverse complement.
GTGTAAGAAACATCTTCACGTGTAAACATCTTTTTATTCTCGAAGGCTCCATCTATCTTTGTCATTCCTGCTTTTCTCTACCAGGACAGTGTTTCTCTCTCCATTATAAAACTTCTATAATATATTTTTTTCTTTTACTTCCAGAAAAGGTTTTATTCAGTAAAGTGTTTTTATGCCAAGGTTTTAATTTTTATGTCTTAATTGAATCGGAGGCTGGACATTAAATTTCATATACATGGTTACTAATCAATATTAAATTTGACAGAGTGGATGTTCTGGTGAATAAATTATTTTCCATCAATAAAATCTATATTTTTAGGAATACATGAATGATCTGAGGTATGTTTTAGGTTACGAGAGTTAGCCATTTTTCTCCTTTTTGTGTGTCAGAGATATTAAGAAATTGCTTAACGTAAATGTATTTCAATGAATTCGATATTAAATTGATGAAAAGTAGTGTTAAAATATTTGCAACAGATTAAAAAGAGTTGTTTTTTAAACATTTTAATCAATTCTCTCGGGTCAGAATTTGTAATACGATTTAAAAATCGTATAAAAAAGGAAAAATGATAAGCAATAGATATTTATGTTCATTGCATGCGTTTCCTAAATTAATTTTCCGTTTTTTTCAAAAACACAAAATATTTCCTTTTAATTTATTTTAACCTTACTCTAGTAAAATAGGTGTTCTCAATACACAGTTCGTTTATTTGAAGATTTTTCAAATTCATTTTATTTTAGTTATTGCTTTTAATGCTGAATTAACCTGAAAAAATATCACAGTAAATCTTTTTTAGAAAGATAAGAGAAGCCCATTCTCAATCCTTAAGTGATAAAGCTAAACTTCATAAATGTGCCAAGATTGTTTGTGAAAAGATAATGCATCTGTATATATTGCAATAATTTAACTTTTGCTTTGTATAATTTGTTTTTTATTTTGTTTTGTATATCTTGTTTGTTTTATTTGCTTCTTTACTCTTATTTCAATTCCTACTACCATAAAATCGGCGTGTAACGCGCACCCGTAAATTTCGATCTCACTTTTTGTGTTAAAAGTGCGTACTTCGGATTTTACGGTATTTTCTCACTCTCTCTTTATATATATTCAAATTTTCTATCGTTAATAGAATACTTTCTATTCATCCATTCAAAGTAGGAATTGACTTAAAGTTTTTTTTTATATTGCTTGTTTTCTTTGTTTTACTTCCTTTTTTGCCGTGTGATAGCTTGTGTTTCACGGGAATTATTTTTATCCCTTTTCAATAAAAAAAATGTATTTAAGAGTAACTTTAATTGAGATACAGAGAAGAGAAGAGCTGGATTGGATTGATTGTTTGATTTTATGGAACAAGAGCCAAATTAGGCTAAGTTGCGCCAATAACTGGATTGAAATACATCCAATAATTTTTTTCAAGTTTAATCATTCTATTATGGCAACATTGATTTTTGTTCGGAAGGGGGGAAAAGTGGGTTCGAGTCCTGGAGCTACTAAAGACCCCAACATGAGGAGGGGTTGATGCAAGAAAAAACTTGTAAAAACTTCTTGTGGAAAAGGTGTGAAATTTTTCCCCTTTTTAACCGTCGTTAAAATTTTAGGTCCCCGAAGCTTTATATTGCAACTTAAAAAAATAAGCAATGGCAAAAAAAATATATACTAGGTAAAATTAACCCAGTTTCTAGAATATTATATATAAAAGTGAAAGCATTACATTCTCGAATACCCCGAACTTACGCTATATGTGTTGTTGTTCTTAATAATGCCACCTGGACTGTGGGTAGCTTAGTGGTTAGAGCATCGGATTCCAGATCGGAAAGCCTGAGTTCGATGCCCGATGCAAAATACCCCCCGAGCACTCTTTAAAATCAACCGAAAATCTTGTGGGCTGAACCCCGGGTGCAAAACTAAAATTTTTCCCCTCCCCTTCGGTTTCCTCCCAAAATTGGGAAGGTGGGGAAATGGTGTTTTCTATCATCCCTTGGTTTCCGAGTTACAGTCATTTGGGTTAAAAACCAACGACGGGAACAATCCCCCTTTGCCACGATGAATTTTGCGATCTATCTACTTCGACGGGGCATTAGAAAAAAAAACTAATCCCCTGACAAAGGGCCGATCAAGGGCCCCCGAAATTTTTCATGAACAGGGTAAAATGACGCCTGTCAGCTCTTTTGGTGGGCAAACGTTTTCTCGGTTTCACCCCCAAATTTTAGGGGGGCAGGGGATCCCTCCTTCTTCCCCTCCCACCAATCTCAAAGGGGAGGTGGACTGTAAACTGCGTAAGTCGGGGTATAATTTAGCATATAAATACTATAAATTATTTTCAGTTGGCACCGGAGGCAAAAGAAAACACTAATTTAGGGGAAGAAAAGTGTTTTAAAAAATCTCAGATAATACAAAAAACCCAACCAGGTTATATTGATGTGGGTGTTTAAAATTAACGAAAATAGCTGCCCCTCAAAAAATCTTTTTTTCCCCACAAAATTTTTGGTACACTAATATATTTATTTATTCCCCATTTTGTTAAAAAAAAAACCTGTGACGGGCTCACGCTCTTTTTTTTTAACATAACCTCGTTCTTTGGGCCAAAAAGGCAACTCTTTCCCAACCAAAAACAGAAGCGAAATCGAATATGAAATGCAAATAAGATACTTTTAAAAAAACAGAAGTTTCAGTAAGTGGTATGGAATTTAGGAAAGTTATTTTTTTGGAAAGATACGAGTGTAAATGGCAGCCTATCATAAAGTTACTGGATATCTAGCCAACACAAGGTGCAACCTTCATGGTCAGACGTCTCAATACAGTGATTGAATCTTAGTTTAGATTTAAGGTAGGACTGATTATTTAATATTAGAACCTTGTAATATTATCAGAATGAGTAGGTGGATAATATTTTTATTTAGAAAAAAAGGTCTAAGTTACGCGATCCGGTTTCATCTATTTTGTGAAATTGGATCATTATAAATTACTCATAAATTTATCTAAATTGAAAAAAGGTTTAAATTTATATTCTTTAATAAAGTCATATTAAGAATTTAAATGTCTATTCATTTTGAGAATCCCACACCTCTAATTCACGCTGACAATCAAAGATATGGTCACCAAAGAGCGACCATATCACAACGCTATTCGTTGGAGTCCTTATTTTCTAAGAGCTGTAACTTTTTTTCAATTAAACTGGGGCTTTCTGTCAAATTCCCAACTGTCTTTCGATCTTCTAATTGAACTGGGTCTAAAGATTCAAGTTCTTCAAAATCTTCTCATGCATTTCTACGAGCTCATTCATTGTCAGCTCGGGATTGTGGGAATCCAACCGTTCTCTAACGTCATCACTATTCATTTCTAAATTTATTTTTCTGACAAGATCGACATCTTCTTCAATTACATTATCAATTTCATCGGGCTCGGACACTGATTCCATTCAAGTTTCAATGATGCAAAAAAAAAAGCGTCGATGATATTTGAAAGTTACTTAAGTAGGAGTAGCGTAAGTCGAGGCTCAAAAATTAACTGCCTATTTTTTACGAATTACAAATTTCATTTTCAGATGACTTTAAATTACTGGAACAGGAATTAACTTTTATTAGAAGATGAAAATAGCACGATGTTTAACCCTTTATCTACCGCATTATGATTTACTGCAGTTTTTTTCATGCAATATTTTTTTTTGAAGCTTTACATTGGAATTTAAGGGATATACATAAGCAAAATACTCCACTTTGGGAAATTTAATCTGTTAGAGCTAATTAATTAATGTAAGATATTCAACTGTAAAATTAACTATGTATACTGTTCACTTAAAATAAATAGGGAAATCGTTTTCCAAGGTCTTCATTAACATACAAAAAAACCCACTTTCCTTTTGACTTTAACTATTTCTTCGGAACAAAAATGACAATCTTCGCAATCCACTGAAAACGCCGTCCGCTGAAAACGCAATCTCTGCTATAAAATTATTTGCCTTTCCGCTAAAATACTCACCATAGAACCCGTACTGCCATATATTTTGGAAGAGGGGATTTAAAAGAATATTCCTGCCAAGTATGGTCAGAGTATTCGAAAAATTGGTTATTCTATGTAATTTTAAAGTGAGTGGTACTACTAAGTACCGTCGGTAGACAAAGGTTTAAAGTCAATACTTTTATATCAAACCCTTTTTGTGCGCAATCTAATATATTTTGCGCTTCATAAAGGAATAATTACTAAAATGAAAAAGAAATATTATGCTAAACATACCATAATATTATTTTTTGTTAGAAGGAAAAGAAGCTTTTATCATTCTGTGGAACCACAAAATTATCTTCAATTTCTATTTCTATCGAATTTTGGTGGCTGTTCTCTCTTTTCTAATGTGATTATCACACACATATCCATATAACTTTTTTAAAAAAAAAACCCGTATATTTTCAAACGTATCCTATCTATTGACGCTTTAAAGAACTCCCCATTCCCTAGCGACTTGCAGCTCGGTTATTGTTCTTAATGAACGCACCCCACCATAAAGAGAACCCCAATAATTGCGTGATTGTACTCAGAAGACCACTCGTGTTCAAATGACAAACACCTCTCCAAGACCGACGTAACGTTCCCCCCTACTCTAACGTGTTATTTTCCCTTTTTTTCCCTGGTGCCATGTCACGCTATGTTGGCGAGGAAAGGAGCCAAGACTTGATTTGGACAAGGAACAAGATAAACATAAAAGGGGCTACTAAAGCAGGGCCGGCACGTGCGATTCAGGGCGGTGTCCTGTAGTCGTTGCAAAAATTAAAGGTCAAGTTCTAGTCGAGATTGCTTTTTTGTTTCTATTTTTTTTTCCCAAATAGCTCCACCCTGTTGGTGGAATCGATAGGAATGACATTTGTGTTTGGCATTCTTGAATTTTATTTTTTTTTTAAAATTTTAATTTTTGTTTTTTTCCCAAACGTAAAGGGGAAAATGTAAAAATTCGGAGGTGAAATTTTTTATTAAACCCTTTCCCCAAATCCATTTTTTAATTTTCCCCGTTAAGTGATTTTTCGCTGAAAGGGGGGAGTATGTCACAGAAATTAACATTTAATGTCATTCTCTCTGTGAATCGAAACTATTAAATAAGAATATCTTTCCGTCACGCAAGCCCCAAAATTTCCTTGAGAACCTCCATGGGGAGGCTGATAAACATATATCCTTTGGGCCCCAAAAAGTCCTCACGTTGGCGTGACGGGTAAGTTTGGGAAACATCTCGAGTGTCTGTCTTGTCATTTAACTGAAGTTCGTAATTTTAGATCCGCTACCAAAAGCCCTCATGGCGTTCATAAAAAAATTAAACTAAATCAAATCCGTTAGTGACAATAACTAGTTACCATTCTCGAGGTTATTAATAGTATCTTTTTATGAAGAATTAAAAACTCAAACTCGGTGGTGCAAAAACCTTAGGGGCCCGGCCTACGGGTGCTTCCTAGTATCGTTACCTTTGGGCCGCGGGGGTGCTGGGATCAAAATGTCCCGATCGGGTGGTCAATTTTGGAAGGAACCCCCAGTTTTTAAAGGGAAAATTTTTGGGGCACTCATTTATCAACCCAATGCAGTAGGGATGAAAGACTAAGTCAACCTTGCCCAGCCCGGGAATAGAACACAGACCTGTGGTGTGGAAGCGTGATACGTTTCCACTCGAGCACTGGGCTTTCAAGTTTAAGAGGACATGGTATGATTTACACAATTTTTTAATTTTGTTTTTAACCATTTTTGGTTGCCTCCTGTTTTATCCCCATGATTTTAAAACTGTTTTTGTACTAAAAAATTTCAAAAAAAGCAAACCCATTAATTTTTTAAGGGAAAAAATCTGAAAATAAAGGTTTTTAAATCACTCCTGAAAAATTGCCCTTTATATGAAATTCGATTTACTGGTACTTTAAAACTATGTATAACAAAAGGATAGGGTTTTTTCCGAAACATGTTTGGGTTATTCGTACAATACTTTTTTTTATGAATGTTTATTGAAAATTCCAAAAATGTGTAAATTTAACTTCGTTTTTTTTTAAAAAAAAGTATGTTTTGATTGAAAAATGCATACCAACCTTTGTTCCCTTCTATAAAAAAGGTGAAAAAAATTTTCCCAAAGTATTAAGCACAATGAAAAAAAACCATACCATTTTAAATGAAGACAAACTAGTTATTTTTTTCTTTTCCGGGGATAAGTCGGGTTAAAAATTTTATTTTTATTATTGGGAAAGTGGGAAAAAAAAAACGTAAAAGTTTCACAACTCTTTCGTTTTTTAAACTTTAATTTTAAATTTTGTTATTTGTTAAAAAAATATATAAAAAAATAATTTAGACTATATATATAAAAAGAAAATTTGATTTTTTTGACCGATTTTTGTCAATGGAATTGTACTGTGTCCTTTTAATACTGATGACAGTATAATATCTCACCAAGCAAGTAGAGATAAACACCCCCGGGGGTGGGTGGGGGTCCAGGCGGTGTTACAATCGGGGCATGGTGGGTGCTCCCAAATAAATTTATTACTAAGATAACAATGAATGGGGGGCTTGGAAATGGATTCATTTTTTAATTTCTGATTAAGTCTGATTTTACTTGAAAGGTTACTTCAACTCACAGAATGACAGGTTCTGGGCAATAGAGAATCCACATAACTTCCACTTATATACTATTTCATGATCAGAAGGTTGGTGCTTGATTCTGCAGTGGTCCCATCTTTTATCAGGTGGGGGGGAAAAAGGAGCGTTAAATTTCCCAAAATTTTTTAATCCCTTTGTGGTTTAAATTTTTAAAGGGATCCGACTTTCGTTCGAACCATGATTTTGCAAAAAACATATAAATGGAAAAATATTTATGATATTTTGGGGGTCCAGATTAGATGTATATAAAAATTTTTTTAAAAATATTATTTTATAAAGTTAAAGGACAATATTTCAACAAAAAAGAACATAGAACCCATTTTTCAAAAAATTCTCCTTTTGTGAAAAAACCCAATTTTAATAATATTTTTCCCGTCTTTTAGCTCAGACCTTTTATAGAGTAAACCCGAGGTAACCGAATTTAAAAAGTTTAAAAGGGTTTATCCCTGTTTTGACACAAAAAAGGGGGGAAAATTTTTTGAAAAAAAAGCCGATAATTATTTTAATTTGGTTTAACCTGGGAAAAAAATTTAATTTTTTAAACATCTGGGTAAGCCTCTGTACAGAGGTCTTTAAAAAATTTACAAGGGAAAAAATTTATTAAAGCTTTTCAAAAAAAACGAAAAACTTTTCCCAAGTTAATTTTTTTCCAAAAATTTTATTTAAATAAATTTTTTTTGTCCAAAAAAGTCCTTAAAAAAGTAAAACAAATTTTTTAAGTGACACTAAATATCATGAAAATTTTCCATTTATGCGCTTTTTAAAATCACGGTTCTGAACGTAGTTGGATACCTTAACTGAGGAAGAAAAGACATAACAGTTGCATTTAACAGGATGGTTTCCCGCCCCTACTTCCCCTCAAACTTTTGGATTACATTTTACTTACTCTTTTATAAAAGGGTTTTTGGGAAAAGGGCCGGGTTTTGGGTTTTAGCCCCCGTTGGCCCCCCGGGGCACCTGAAACTGTTTGCTTTCAGTTAAATTTTTTTTGGAGAACCCCCCATGTCCAAAAGGGATCCCAATAAACCTCGGGGAGTGTTCAAGGAAAAATTGGAATATTACCAGGGGAGGTTGACCCGGGAAATCCAAACTTCGATATGCCTTCCGAAACTTGCTGACCATGTCGCAAAGATACCAAGAGATGAATGGTGGTCACTTTCATCATTCGCTATAGCAGGTTAGCGAACTATCTCATTTCGTTTGCTATGTTTCTTTGTAATCTCGAACAGTTCTCTGAGCCACTTTTATTTGCTCTATCCTGCATATTGATTTCCCCCATAAAAGGGGACTAAAAAAACCAAAACCAAAACTTCTGCTTTTTCCCGAATAATCACATTGAAGAAAACTTTAAGCTATCAAAAAATATGGTTATCCCATGGGTTTTTCTGATAGCCTCAGCTCGTTTCAACACTTTTAAAAAATTGGTTTCATGTTTTAAACTATGTTTACTTCATCATACCCCGGCTTTTGCAAAAAATAGTTAAATATATGAACGACGCCAAACGTTGCTATACATCATCTACTGTGTGTGTGTGTTTTAAAATTTCTATTTCACTTAGAGTTAATTTCTTTATAAAGCAACAGAATTACAGTTTTGTATTATACTATTGAGAATATATTGCAAACATCTGTTCAATGTGTAAAATTCTAAGTCCAATTTTTCTCTACCTTTCAAGCTAAGCTATTTTGACAGCAACAAAAATAAACTGCCATTTTGTGATTTATTTCTGACATGTTAAAAAAAATAAAAATTACATAAAGCCGCTTTCAAAAAACCCAATATAATTCTTGAAACTCTTTTAAATTACTTTCTATACACATCTATTTCACTTAAATAAATGTGTGTTGAATACATTACTGAGATTTCATTTCGTGCCAATTTCTATATTAGGTGACAATTGCTTATAAACTATCAGAAAAGTACCAAGTAGTATACAAATATAGCGAGGTCTCTGATTAAATTAAACAAATCGAACAAAATCCATTCTTTGGCGTCATGTTATTTTATTACAGCTCAAACTCAATGTCAAATTATAGTTATTTGCATAGATTATCATTTAGATCATGTCTTGCTTATTATTGATTCAACCTCAATAAAAATCCAACTGTTCAGAAATTACAATTTGTGGCGTAACCATGGTAAAAATGGGAAATAATTTTTTTGTCCACCCCTATCAAATTTATTTCATTGATCGCCGCCTTTTGTGATACCAGAGGTAAATAATTACCTTCAATATCGATAAATGGCCTTGAATTCCAAATTACTTTCAAACTTTTTACCATTATCTTTTTTTGTGTGTGTGTGCTTTATGTGAATTAGAAATATATATTTCCAATTTTTGATCATCCATTGCTATTAGTTGAGGGAAGACTACTCAAAATATGTTGATCATTAATGGATTAAATATCTGATATAATAAAACCCTCCCATGTGCCCAATAAATGAGTCAATTTTCCCGTTTTTTTAAAAATTATATAATAGCTTAAAAAAAATCAATATCTGGATCAATCAGTTATCTGCTCATCTAAAAATCTTTTTCTATCCAGACTTTAACATGGCAAATATTTTTTCAGGGGAAAAAAAAAAAAGCCACGGAAAGTTTTCAGATTGCGTGTCTACTGCGGTGAACACAGGATATGTTGCCAAATATCGAGAATTGATTTTCTGGCCATAATGAATTGTGTGAGGCTGTAATTTCTTTCGTTTGCTTTGTGTGGATACTGTGATTGGCCATTCTGGAATTTTCTAAAGAAGTGGTCATTAGATCGACGTTGATGATCGTTATGACGTGTTAAAGAATTCACGAACTGGAGCTTAGTTAATTTGTTGCGCTCAATAATTTATGAGCTTGAGAAATACTTGGTGAAACCGGTGTTTTTGTCTGGTTAGCTGATTTCTCAACTCCACACAACCATTATGAGTAGAAATAATCATCGAGTATAATATATTTGCAGCGTGGAGTTTGATCTTGGAGATTTCTTTTTGCCGAACGATTGATCGTTGAAAAGAAGTTTGTTATACGTTTTAGTGCGATTTTTATTTGATGGATTGTGCTAATACATTAGCTACGACTCTACTAAGGTGCTGCGCTGTTGAGGTCGCTGTTAAGGCCGGATCACTCCTGGGAAAGGCTGCGTTATGACGTCATCAGGATGCTCGAAGGTGTGACCCTTGATAGGTCACAGTAAATGTGAGAGAATCCAAGTGGTGAACTGGAAGACGATCGGAGAGAAAGTTCGTTGAAGCGTGCTGGGGCGTCGTAGAGTGTTGAAGCCTGTAGAAGTGTCTCTCTAGTTTTTATGAAGCTTCGTAGCTTATCGAGAGTCCCTGGGTTTCCCCTTTTGGGGTCTATTTAAAGGTGGAATACGTCACGCCCACAAAACCAACACGTGAGTGTAACGTATCAGATATAAAGATAGCTTGATATTCAATTATTTAAATATTTAATTTACTTACATCACAGCTGTTATTTACAGATTATACATTGAAATTATACTTATACATTAGATTATTAGAGTCCAAATTCTGTTTGTGAGGGAGGAGTTTTCGGGGTCCGCTCTCAGCGAAGTTTTCATACCATCTCCCTTCTCTCACTGCCCTCGCTAGGATCTGGAATGACAGAGGTCGGCGTCATTAGCTTCGAGTTACATCTGGTTGGTGGGCGGAGAGGGGTACCTTCTGGTGTCAAAGATTACCGGAGCGATGTTCAAGACAAGATCGCGCAACATTTTTAAGGGTACAGGTGTCATTGCACGTGTGGTGACCATACCCACAAAGGAGCCGATTCACAGCTGTGTGGCGGAAATATTACAGTGGGGCAGAATAATTTCTGTTTGGATGTAGCTAGGATTACTGTTCTGATATTGGTCCTAGTCCCCCTCCCTAACGTGGTGGACTTTGAAGCTGGAGATTGGCGTGGGAATTGCACTGGTGACTTCTCTGTCGGTTGGATAAAGGGAGGTCAAAGGTTGATATGCCTTATAACATAACCGTCGGTGTGTCCAATCTCGGATACTTTTCCACACGAAACTACACGACCGTTGAGACGTTACTAATTCCCTAACAGGAAATGGGCCCTATGGTGAAGATCGCTGCACATTTCTGCTTTTGCACTCAGCATTTTTCAAAAGATAAATTTAGTTTATTTCTCTGATACTACTGCAACTGCGGCAACTAAGTGGTCATAATTTCGAACTCACTGACGGTGGGGTTTCTGTAGAGTAGAGCCCTTTAGACCTGGTACCACTAGCGACCCTCCACCCGGTAGGATGTTGAGGGGACTGATACACATTAAATCTGTCGAGCTCAAAGTCCTCCTATTGGTATGGCGGGATAGTCTGAAGATTGGGGTGCCAGCTGAGGTGTCGTCCTCGTCACTTGATAGAGGATTAAATTACGAGGTACGTCACCAATAGCATTTGTGTTACTTTATTGTGTGATGTTAATATTGCTCCAAGTCCTAGTGTTGATGTGCTTAGTAGTTTGGGGAGTGGATTTCTAATTCAAATGTCGTTCTCGTTACTTGATCGAAGTTCAAAGTCCGTGTAGCTTCTGAGTGCGATTTTAGTATACAATCCGTCAATATTGATCAATTCCGAAGCTGCTGCTTAGTGAATTGTTTATCATCTGGACCTATATGTACAATTTCCTTCAAAATTTATTTGTATACATTGTATATATTTCAATTAAAGGAATCTCTTAAGCGTGGCTCCCCTATACCAGCCATTTTAAATTTATAAGCGAAATATTATTCTTATGGAATTTTTACCCTTCAAATGTGTAGACTATCGTATTCATTTGAATTCAATAAAATTCGCGTGTGTTCAAAAGAACAATACAATAAAAAACTTTCTGTGGAATTGAAGTATTTGTTCAAGTTTCGAAAATATTTTTTTTTATATTTTGGCAAGTTTCCTTTGTGTTCTTTCGCATTTTGAAAAATAAAATAGTTAAAAATATTTTCACAGATTGAAGGAGAGAAAATACAATTAATTCTCCAAAATCACATTCATTAATTTTAAATTTTTTTTAATAGACTGTATTGTTTTCAAATAAGTACAATAATCTATGTTTGAGGACAAATATACAGTATGCACAAGATTCATGATATGTTGACTAATTCAAAGTGAAAAAAAATCATCAGTCAAATGTTTAATCAAAGTTTGCTAAATCAGAGTTTTAATTAAAAAAATAATGAAGTGTTAAATTAAAATTATGCGTTTTAATCTCTTACAAATCTGTTAATTATTTGAGAAAATTTGTCATAATTAATGATGATAACTTGTCTATTGTAAAAATTTTCTTAAAACGATGATATGGAAAAAATTAATTGTATCCCATTTGGAATTTATCTGCATAATGTATTTTATTACGTTTGAAAAAAAAGTTTAACCTATTTACAGTTATATTCATTGCAATTATAATATGTTTAAATATCTTGAACGAAGTTATGAAATCATTTGACTTTGAAATTAATAACATTTTCTTTTCTTTCTAGGGGGCTACCATGCAAAATAATGGTGAGTACCTATTCCATTGATTTCAATTTTGACAATATTCATTTCCAAACAAATTATATACTACGTGAAAAGCAGTTTCTATTCTACGATCTTTGACTTCCTTCAGATTAATTACAAATATCTCTATTGCTGACTTTGGAAATGTTAAACAATGTATTTCCATTTAATAATCAGTAATCCATCATTCTATGAATGAAATTTCTAAAGTTCAAGAGATGCGAGATCCCAGGCGACTGTTTCTAAATTAAGGCGTCAAATTATTCTCAGAGTCAAATATTTGAAGTTTTCTGAGTGATTAAATTTAACGAATCCGTGTCAGTTTTCTAGAAATTGCTCGCACCATCAATTTCTTGTCGCATTTTAATACTTGAAAAATATTGTGGAACCTTTTGGTTTCTACACTTCATATTGGTTTCAGTGAAGTGTTTGTGAGAAATCCGAATAAACAGGATTTTCAAATGAGATAAATATGTAGTAATGATGCCAAATTTATAGGAACACAATTAAAGGTTTTAAAAATGCTATACAAAGAACAGTTTTATAGCCATCAGAGAGATTTATATTCAGTTTTTAAAAAAATTTTCGATAAAATTTTCAAAATTAATTCAAATGTTAAAAAAAAAACGTAAGCAATTTATTTCGTATGTCAAACTGTCTAATTTACTTATTTTTTGCTCGGATCATACTACATGGTAGCCTTCCATGATTATATTGCCGTTGCATGCGGAAGTTGGTTTACTGACGACCTCGGTAAATAATTTTCACCAAGTCTCATGCAAAACGTTTATGAAAAAAAACCCGTTTGACCGCAACAAAGCCCCCGTATGCCAACAAAGCCAAATGTAGAAGAAACTCTGTTCTCGAAATAAATATGGCAACTTTACAACACTTTCGTAAAGAATTCTTAATATTTTATTCTATTTAATTTTTTTCTTAAATTCCTGATGAAATATAAAGTACTTATAGTACATGAATTTTTCAGTAAAATATCGCTTGATTTTTGTTTAAATCTTATTTTTAATCCATTAAGAATTTTAAGAAAATTTACAACTGTTGTAACATATAGTTTTAAAAATTAAGTTCATTACTGGTGAAAGCAGGAATTTGAAAGTTGCAAGGTATAATTTAGGAATAGCCCTTTGGTGATTAAGAGGAGTAGACTATGAATGACAGAATAAATAAAAATAATTTAAAATATAGAAGAAAAAAATTAATTTAACTTCTGATAGTAACATTTTTATATACTTGCAAAATCAATTATAATATTTGCGTGAGAAATTTTGGAAAGTAAAAAGTGATTGAAAAATCAATGTGTTATCATTTCTCTTATACTTATTATTTACAATATCTTAGAAGAGGGAAATTTTAATAAATTGTTTGTTTTATGTTTAGTATGCATATGGTAAATATTTTTCAAAATAAGGTACTTAAAATAAGAGGATTGAATTGGGAAAACTTTGCTTTCTACAAAGTATGAAATTACGTCGTAGCACTAATAGATTGTTGTAACTTTCTTTATTATAATACTTGTTATTGTATGGTAAACGAATTTATTACCTAAGAATTATTATGGACTTAGAAGACGCAGAAAGTTCTATACTGATATTTTTATATAACTGCATTTTTTAAAACTTTTTACCTGCTCTCGAATTATAAGGAAATGTATTTTAAATAATTTCATGGGAGATTCAATAAGTATTTCATTATATTGTGATGATGCAATAAATTTATTACACACTATTACAATGATGCCAACGTTCAAAATAATTCGCTAAGTTAGAGCAACCCCGATTTTGCATGTTTCGTACGTGTTGAATTCTCAACCATGTGTGTGCTTCGTTTCGTTCGCCCCTCCCTCTAGTATTTATTTTTAAAAATTAAATTACATAGGCAGATAAAATAAATTGCTTTCAAAAGAACATTTCTCAATACGTATGACTGAAGTTTTACTGCTATATATTGCTTGTTAATATTTAAGTTCTTTTTATAAGAGATTTATACAAATATAAAAACTTAAGTGAAAAGTTTTACATTTATTATACTTGAGGTGTTTTTCTTTTCGGTGAGCAAATTTGTTACCTTTTATATTGTCGAAAGTGTAGCGTAAAGCACACGTAAGCTTTACAATATCCAGAATTGATTAGATTCCCTTTTAAAAATTCGAAGATGATTCCAATACTTTATTTAAAACTTTTTTGTATTTACATTTTGATATGAATCTAATATTTCCAAAAAAATTCAAACTATTTTGTGCAGCCAGTGGAAAAATATGCCAAAAGTACAATCCGAATGAATAATTTCTCGGCGTCACACACAGAATATTTATTGATGGTATGCTCTTAATTAAAATTTTAGTAAGGAAATTATTAGGGTTATTAAAATAATATGAAATAGATTTTGAAAAAACTTTTGATGTCAAAACTGAAGATTGTCGGACGTAACTTAATAATTATTTTTTAGTTTTTGTGAAATATTATCTTTGAAAGTTTTTCTCACACCTTTTAGATTAGAATTCTTTTTATTGCAATAATGAAATTTTGCTTAGATACGTTTTTAAAATATAAAAAATAAGAAATGCGTGTCAACTTAAAAATTTTGAAAACTTTTTTCAATCACGTGAATTATTTTCAAAATAAATGTTCTTTTTTAAAAAAAAAAAAAAAGAATTCTACTCATTTTCAAATTTTTTGAAGATTATAGAATTTTTTTTCTAATTTAAATTTTCTATGACGAAAATACAAAGATGTGTACACAAAAGAGATTAAAAATCTGTAAATAATCTCGGCGCATATCACCTCGATTAATATTTTTAGTGGTATTTCAATTAATGCTGAATATATGGAAATAATTTGCCGCCAAACGAAAATTTTAAAAAACAATCAAAAAATAAAATTAAAAACAAAATAAGCGTTTAATTTGTTTAATTGTGCAGTTAAAACTGATAAATGCATTGAAATTCAAAGTAATACGTACGATATTTAAAAAAAGAAACCTTTTTAAACTGTATTAATGTTTTATTCCTATATATATGTTCTAGAAAAAATTTAAGAATATTTCTTAACTTTTTATGATATTGTTATTGAGAAATACATAATTTATTTTAAATTTCTTATATATTATTCGTTACCTATAGCAGAACCTATTTTCCTCGCTGGGAATTTTATGTATTATTATGTATATTGTTTTTGTTATTGATACCAAAGTCCTAGTATTAAGTTTTGGATTGTATTAAACACTTTCCTCTAACTCCCACCTCTTGATTTAAAAAGAACAAGTTTGAAACTTCTAAAGCTGAAGTATATCTATTTTTTACGGCATTGAAACTACCTCTTTTCTTCTAAGGAGTCGATTTCCATAAAACCTAAATTTGAAAGAGAACGTACGAGATACTACTCAACAGTATGAGGCACTTGTAGAAATTGCTAAAACACCAACGAGAACGGAATACATGTAGAATATTAAAAAAAACCCCCTTTTCTCCCTTTTTTCAATAATAAATGGTATATAAGATTCAACAAATTGGCACAATCCAGAATATGTAAAACGTAACTAATCTTGATAAGTGCAGCAACCTGAAAAGTAAATGTAAAACCATAATTACGTGCATCTACCGCGACCTATATTTTTTCGTCAAAAATATAGGTTTCGAAAACTGTTTCTAAGAAATTCATGATAAATATGAGTGAAAATATGATGACCTTTTATGTCAGGAAATTATGCATATTATAGTATTAAATGCGGTGTTTGGTCTCAGGATATTTAAATGAATTATCTTAATTGGGTTTAATTTTAATGAAATCTTTTAAGAAAATATTTAGTACAGCAATGTTATGTATGAAAATTAGTAAACTTCGCTTCTAATATTGCTTCTTTGTTTCATGTATTTATATAGCTGGAAAACATTTTCTTAACGATGTGCTTTTATTAAAAAGACTCTGAATTTCTAATGATTTGAGGGGGTATTTATACCACACTGGGAAAAAAGATATTTATAATATTTTTGCACTCCGTAGCATGAACATTTGTAGAAATTTATCTTAGGTAAAAACTCTACTGATTGTTAGCAAAATTCCTGATTATAGATGAGAATTTCCCGTTGATCTGACGTTGCTCACGGAATCATTGATGAATCAAACATTAAGCCAGTGCTTCTCAAACTTTCAATGCTTGCGACCCAATTTTCAACCATAAATTTCATCGCCTCCCCCACTAAATACAATAACAATATGTAGAATGTAATAATGTACTATGACGTAAGGCTACAATATGACTATAAATTGCACAAATTAACAACTATATCACAAGCCCATGGAAGAGTCGCTAGTAAATTTTAAACCTGTTCTTAACTTAGTATAATAAATTAATGATCAAATAGATTGTGTATATATATATAGTACTGATACATTTATAAGTATAAAATGTTCCTTTAATATTGCTTGTGTGTAGTAATGATAACTATAGTAATCCTCAAAAGACATGGCGAGTGGTAATGATAATGTAACGAAAGGACAGGACAGGGTCGGTGGTGAAGTTTACTATAAGGTTGATGTTGCATATGTATGTTATCGACGAGGCAGTCCTTTGAAATAGTAAATCTGGTTTAGTCAGCATTCAACGTTTAGCATTCCATCATCACAAGAAGAAAACAAGACACATAGAACAAAGAAGACTAAAATACTATGCGCTGCTGCAGCCGACTACATGGTTAAGGACAAGGACATGAGAAAGCGGGATTTTGCAGAGTCTCGCTTATATACCAAGCGGGAAATCGCATTATTTGGAGGGTGGATGGATGGAGTTCCAGAAGTCCCCGTTTGGCGGGTAACTAATTAAAATAATTAAACGGTTGTCCTGAAAGTATTGGACCATAGATAAATCGAAACGATTGAATATTAAATTATTGGGAATTATTATACAAATATATATCAATATAAATATGTCAGAATGTATTTTGTTTTGCTACTTTTAAGTAAATTGATTATTTTTTTTAAATTTTCTCTTTTCGACTCTTTTATATGCTCGCGCCCCCCACGTAGGGTTGTCACGCCCCCTAGAGGGACGCGCCCCATAGTTGAGAAAGGCTGCATTAACCATTTAAGATCCATATGAACGAGGTAAAAAACACCTCAATTTTTTCTTTTAATTTATAAAATTTTTTATTAAAAAAAATGATTTAAACATTCAATTTTTTTAAGGCAAACTACGAGAAGAAAAGCGTTGAAAAGTCTAAATTTATATTCGTACATCATGGTTTTTATTATTTCGCTTACTTGTACGTTAACTGACTGATTGTTGTTGTTACTGTATATAATTTCCATCTGGTCAAATGAAATCAGATCAGATCAGAGAAATCTTTGGCTTTAATGAAGTCCGATACTGGAAGTAGTTATCCTCTTAGTCCAGTCCAAGGCAGTCAAAAGTGCTGAGGTGAAGCCTGTTCCAGCAGGCATTTAGGGAAAACAGGGAACCTCTTATTGCCTAAAGAAAAAATGAGGTTTTAAAAGTGCCCACTGGCAAGTCGGAACAGACAAGTGTTGGACTGTTTGTCGCAAGGAAGAGATAAAGAAAGCCCGGGTCTTTTTCCTTAGAACCATTTATGCAACGGAGGTTTTAACCATTTTTTTTTATTTTGAGCCTTTTGCCTTGTAAATTTGTGAGCCTGTGAAAAAAAGGGCCAAAATGCAACCCGGTTGAATAATTTCTCGGCGTCAGACACAGAATAGTTATTGATGGCATATTCTTAATTAGAATTTTAATAAGGAAATTTTTTTGGGGTTTTAAATAATATGAAATTGGATTTTGAAAAAAATTTTGTTGTCAAGACTGAAGATCGTCGGACGTAACTAAATAAATTTTTTAGTCTTTGTCAAATATTATCTTTGAAAGTTTTTCTCCCGCCTTTTAGATTAGAATTACTTTTTTTTATTGCAAAACTATACAATAACTTTATTTCAATAATGAAATTTTACTTGGATACGTTTTTAAAGTACGAAAATTAAGAAATGCGTATCATCTTACAAAATTTTGAAAACTTTTTTCAATTACGTGAACAATTCTCAAGATAAATGTTCTTTTAAAAAAAAAAATTCTACTCATTTTCAAATTTTCTGAAGAGTATAGAATTTTTTTCTAGCTTAAATTTCCTATGACGAAGAAATAGTTTGGAGATATGTTTGTACACTAAAAATCTGTAAATAATCTTGGCGCAGATCGCTTCTCGATAAATATTTCTTTAAGTGGTAATTCAATTAATGCTGAATATGAAATGATTTGCCACCAAACGTTAATTTTGAAAAACAATAAAAAGAATAAAATTAAAACAAAATAAGCGTCTAATTTAATTTGCAGTTAAAAGTGATAAAACTAAAAAATGCTTTGAAATTCAAAGTAATGCGATATTTAAAAATGAGCTATTTTAATGAACACATTTTTATTCTACATAAGAACGCAGAATTTAAGAATATTTCTTAATTTTTTTCATGACATTGTTTTTGAGAAGCATATAATTTATTTCAAATTTCTTGTACATTATCTAGACGTACCTACCCTCTTCGCGGAGAATTTCGGGCATGATTATGTATTGTTTTTACGTTATTGATAGCAAAGTCCTAGCTTTAAGTTTTGGATTGTATTCAAGCACTTTCTTCTAACTTTCCTCTCTTGATTTAAAAAAGGACAAATTTGAAACTTCTAAAGCTGAAGTATATCAATCTTGTACGGCCCATCGCTGTACACATCACTGATTTAAATTCCGTTAACCAAAGTAAGCACAGCACCTTTTCTGTGGCCTCCACATCTTTGCTAATAAAGTCAGTGCAACAAGTTTATCGTCTGTGATTGCCGATCGGACTGGAACCAAAAATTCGCAAAGAGGTTTCCAATCCACGGATGAATAGTTTATTACATTTTTTGATGAGATTTCCCAATGATAAGCCATTCGGATACTTTAATCCCGGACACCCTGATATTTAGGAACTGTAATATGCTATCATAATGATTACGCCAAACTTTAACTAGTCCATCAACAGGATGTAGCTTAAAATAGAATTCATCAGACCATACTGGTTTTTTTTTCAATTCCTATGTCTCAGAGAATTTGAAACGATTTATTCTGTTTACTACAGACAGCAACAATGTTGGAATTGCCTTCGGGCTCCATACTCCCATGCATACAATGAAAAATACTGCTTACAGAAATACTTTGAGACGATCTTTGATTAACTCGGAAGAAGGCGCTTACTCGATAATAACGTTATTGATGACACGGGGGTAATTAAATCACCCCAATACTTTTTTTATAATTATTTTTGTTGCACACCCTAAAAATCGTAATTTCAGTGAATAGCTTAATTGAGAGAAAGCATATTTGCCTACTTTTAAGGACTTTCCAATGTTTCTTTGGTAATTAGAGAAAAAAACTAATCCAACTGAACTGAAATGTTTCAAATGTGCGTGACTTTAATAAAAAGCACAAATCACAGACACTTTTCGCTAACATTACAGGAATGATATTTGCAGGTAAAATTGTCAAATTTTGTTCAAATTATTGTAGTTTTATTGTTCGTTTGATGATCGACAAAAGCGTAAACTGTTTCTTGTTTTTGTCTTTTGATAGGGGGCCCGTGTTTTTAAAAATTTTGTGGCCTCATACTTTCTTGATGAAGAGGTTATTTAGGTAGCATTTGAAAACTTTCTTTGCAACTGAAAAGTTTCATGCTCAACACTTTTCTCAAATTTACAATCGCTCTATCATGATTAATATCCATTCTTTCAGCAGGTTCTTCCCTTACTTGATCAGTTTCAACTTCATCCAATAGAGTTCACGCAAAAAGGCCCATTTCATTCTTTATATTCTGTTCATTTACATTTTGTTCTATTCATTTACATTTATATAAACCCTAATGAGTCATACAACACAACAATCAAAACCACCAAGTCGTTCACACGGAATAAATGTGACCTGTTCGTAGAAAATACATTGGAGCAAAAATGGAAGCGCGGTACCAAGTACCTTTTGTGAAAAAGCGTTTGCCACTCCCAAAAAAAAAAAGTTAGATATGTGACAAATACATTTTACTTCAAGTGAAGTCTGTCATATAGGAGGATACTGACAAGGCCACTGGTAACGAGTAAACAGTTCTCCCAAAATTAAAGATTTCGTGAGGCTGGGGTTACTCTGTACCTCACGCGACCACTCCCATATTAAGATCCATTGCACTCTTATCATTCTGTTTTCTTCCACAATTCGAAGTAACTGAGTGATCATGGTCGTAAGCTCGTGGCCAGCGTTGTAGAGTTGCGGGTTCGAAACCCATTGCCACTGAAAACTCGCCGTGTAGAGAGGTCCGATGCAAGTTACATCTGTAGTAGCTCAAAGTCCTGCCTTGGCATGGTGTAGAAATTAGAATAAGGGAGTGAAGACTCAGATACCATACTCGTCACTTGTCCGTTGTTCAATATTATGAGGTCTATTGCCAATAGTACGCGTGTTGCTTCTCATTGTGACTAAATTAAAATTAAATCTCATCTACAACTCAAAACGGATGGATTGTGTTAGCTGCGAAATCATAATTGAGGATATTAAGCCCGGTTACGGGCTAAATACTAGTTGCAGTATTTTTATTACTGATGCTGTAGCCACTTACGGTGCTTTTCAATTCATAGACTCTAACAAGCTTCTCAAATGCTCTATTTGTTTTGACAGCTTTAGTATCACAGTAGTGTCTTAGACACTTTGGAAAATTCAATGATCTTTGGTATCCTGTGATGCGTGATATCTTCGACATCGTGTCGACTGTATGGTATGAGAGTTTTGATATAAAGTTTTATTGGATATCAAGTGATGTAGATATCTTAAGCAACAAGCAAGCAAACTTTGAGCCGTGGTGGACAATAACTTTCTTTGCGCTTATAGTCGCACAGTACAACACGAAAAGTGACAAACTGCGTCATATTGATACAGCATGGCAGAAATCGTGTAGAGTTTGCAGTTAAACAATAAACTGCATTCTGTGAAAACTGTCCGTGGAGCATGGTTTGGGATTCCGAAAGTCTGGTCTAACTGACTCGCCTTCGCATTTGACGTACCCATTTTACTTCGCAAGCATTTATAATTCAGTGAGGTTGCCGCAGAATGTCCTTCATATAAAAGGTCAGTACACTATTCTTCACTTAATCTCGATTGTCCACCTATTTTATCATTATCGTATTACATTTTTTCTTTAATCTGTTTTAAGCCTACCTGACTTGGTTAGGAAAAAGCCCCACCAAAATATATGTATGTTTATTTTTAAAATAGGGTTCTTATAATTCGAGATTTTATCTTTTACCTTTAAACCTGTATTTTTATATAAAAATTTAAACACAGCTTAGCCGAAATTGGTCCTTGCTCTCCTCCCCATGTTCACTCACTCTCCCTCAGTTCTGGGTATGTGGGGTAGCCTAGTGATCATGGTCATGAACTCATGGCCGGCGTTGTCGGGTCTTGATATCACTGAAGACCTGCCGTGTAGAGGTGCAAATACATGTTAAGTCTGACGTGAACCTAAGTCCTACCGTTTTCCAATAGTACTCGTGTTGATTTATAATGAGACGCTAATAAGCACTCGAAGTCCAGTGGCTGAGTGGTAGCGTATCATGCTGCCTCGCCATAGGTCCGGGGCTCAAATCCCGAGCTGGGCGAGGTCAACAGCCTTTCATCCTTTCAGTGGGTCCATAAAAGAGTGCCAAGCTTGCTTGGAAATTAAACACTGGGGGTTTCGCGTCAGACTGACCACCTGACCGGAACATTTCTCATGCACCTCAATGCCCAAGGTCGTGAAAACTGAGATGGGAACAATAGGTCTTGGCCCGCATGGGCTGTCACGCCCCTGACTTTGTTTTAATAAACACTCGCTCATCCTCTTTTTATAACCTATTATTTTTTTTTTGTAACTTATGTATTAGATAAACAAAAAATTGTTTTCTTAAAGTGTCTGGGGAAAATGGTAATGATTTTAGAAAATAAATTGCGAACATAAATAATTTAAAGAGTAAAGTTAACCGAAAAAAAATATAACATAGTTACAAATATCTTGTTCATTAGAATCAGTACCTTTTGCATATCAATGTAAATAGCGGGAAGGAATATTAGCATTTGAAATTGGATCTCATTAGAAATTCAAAATACTTGCAAGCCTCGTAAACGATACAAATTGTTCTCTTCAAATATTGGCATTTGTGATTGAAACGTTTATTACCGAGAGTACATGCATAATTTTTCCAATTTTCGTTACTAGTTACCGTTTTAACCTTTTAGAAATAATGGCATTTACTCTATGTATGAGGAATATTCAAAACATTTATCAATAATTCGTAAATATAAAAATCTGCTTGTTCAATGCATATATACCGCTAAAATGTATAATTCAATTCATAAAATACTTAGGTATTTCTTGAAATAACATACCAAGCCGGGTAAAGCGTGTAATAGATTATTAATTTAACACTTTAATATATAATCGTGCTATGAAATAACTCAATATCCTACAGATTATATATATATACCTAATGATAGACCGTTAAAATGAAACAATAACAATTTAGCACTATGATAAATCTAAGGTTTTATAAATTAACCAAGGACAAATAGTTAGTCTCTCGAAAACTACATTTCATTTTACGGATAATTAATTGAAAAATACATAAATAAAAATAGAACATAAAACATAATTTTCTTGCAGATTATTTAAACAATAGAAGCATAATATAATGGAAAGCAACGGTTGTATCCAAATGTTTACAACTTATAATTATTATTAAGCTACTCAGCACTGCCGGTACAAAAAAAAAAAAAACTTGCGTTGTTTAAAAAATATTACAATTTATTTATTTTTTTAAGCAAAATGTAGAATATGCCGTATTTAATTATTTCAGTTATTAGACAATCATTATTCTGTAAAATAACTAGTTAAAGCGTAGAATTCAATAATATTAAATGCTTTGATTGACTTGGTAAGTTATTTTATTGAATAGGGATTCCACATTTTAACGGTAACATATACAGAAAATCTATATAGAGAGAAAAGCAACTCGCACTCCCTTATTAGATCTCCGGAGCTATTAGATCTAGTAAGCATGGAAATTTGGTACGCATGTTTCTTTTGCCGAGCAGAGATCCACTAAGAGCGGGTTTTGCGAAAATCGTTTCCCAAGGGATGTTGTGAAGGATTAAGGGGGTTAATAGGAAAAAGAAAATTTCATGTATATAATGAAATTTTCCTTTTTAACTATTAGATCTCTACAGACTTGAAATTTGGCAACTATGCTTATTTTGTTGTGCAGAGATTCCACTAAAAATGGGTTTTGCGGAAATCGGCGACGGTGGTTATGGGAGAGTAAGAGATAATACTTTTGTTTTTGAAATTCAAAACCTTTCCTTATTTAGTCAAGAGATTTGGGCTATATAAGAATGTTTTTAATACAATTAAAAGCTTAATGCCGAGACTCTCTTTCTCAGTAACTTAAAACCAGTTTATAGTCATGCAACATCATGCGAAAAGGGTGGGGGTAATGTCTTGTTCAACATAATGAAAAGAGATATTTAACTTTCATTTAGTGTGAATGTGTCGCGCCCCGTCGACCGCGGGTGTTGGAGGGTTCAAGTAAACATCAACCATTTTAACAATTAAAACAAATTTATTGACTTTATTACTTTATAGTTTTAAACAACTTAATTGAGAATGCACTAAAATCACTAAACCCGATGAGCAATCCATGTTAATCAATTAAATACAATAGAAATAAGATCACTTATCTAATATCCTGAGCGATCTCTTCTCTTCAATACTTAAATGATCTTCCCCTTGACTTAACAATACGATCTCCAGTCGCTAACACTATGTTTTCTTTTATCTCAACTTTCAACCATCATCTCGCCTACTCTACGACTAACACTTAAATACAAGTTCTAATTCAAATAAAACCATGTCTTCTGTACAGAAAGCGGTTTCCAACTGAAACCACTGTTAAAAAGATTATTTTGCCCAAAAAGAATAATGCAAACGCGGATAAACCCGTTACATAAATAGGTTGCCATTCGCGAAGAATGAAAAGAATCAAAATAACTTTTCAGTTGCTACTATTAGTTCATTCTCTCCCTATCTTGTTCAAATTTTCAATCGATAATAAAATACATTTTAAAGCGCTCCATTGAACTGAAATTTTATATACACAGTTATTTTGTATGTCAATACGGTAATTTAATTATAATTAATAAAAATTGATTGAAACTAATTATTCAAATTACTGATACTACCATGTTGGCAGCATTTTTGGCGATTTCTTGGCCCTTTTGGCGACTTGTGTCAAAACTATAAAAGGTTTTTTCTCACATTTTAAAGCACTCATTTGAGCTGAAATTTCCAGTACACGCTTTTTATGGGTGACAATACGATAATTTAATTATAATTAAAATTAATTGAAAGAAACTAATTATTTAAAGAATAACAGATGCAGAGTCATGTTGGCTTCATATTTATATCTCAACTTGGGTGAAAACCTTAAAACGTGAGTAAAAAAAATCTTTTAAAGTTTTCAGTTGAACTGAAATTTTATATACTCGGTTGTTTTGGATAATGCAATACTTTAATGATAATTAATAGAAATCAATTTCCATTTAATATTGTGATTCTGTCATATGCATATACATATTTATATTAACTGTAATTACTTGAAAAAGTAAGTAAAATAAAAATTTTCTTTGTTTCTTAGTAGAAATTGACTTAAATATTTAATATATTACTTTACTTTAATATATTTTTATATACTTTAATATATTTTCATATTACTTGTTCCAATGTGCTTTATGGATACTTACACTTGAACCTTTTTGTTTCAGGGAGGATCATCCATCACCAGGAAAGCGACCTCTTGTGGAGACTGGGTCTTATAAGTCCAGAAGCCTACAAAATCACGACGGCAGGGACCAGGTATGAATTTCACAAAGGAGTATTTTTACTCAACGATAGCCATTTTCAAAGTTATAATAATAAGTAGCATTATTGTTAAGACATTTTAGAAGCATGAGTAAATATATTTCATAAAAAAAATGTTCTGAAATGTAATTTAAATTTATTATTTCTGTTTTTTAAGTCCTATATCATTAAAGTAAAATACAGTTTGTCCATAAAATGTTGAATTCATTTTAATGCCTTAAAATACGTATAGGATAAATAAATTTCATCAATAACTATTTTTTTATCATCAGAGGTCATAAGTTATTTTTCCTTCTATCGTCTGTTAATATTTGTATGTGCATTCACGAAATAAATAGTTTAGAATATAAAAATATCAGTGTATCTTTTTAACCATACAGAAGATAAAGCCCAAATTATTGAAAGACCTTTCGTTTCTAGATGTTTTGATGGGTTTTTCTTAAACATAAATATTTCAGAGAATGTAAATTTAAAAAGAATAACAACTACTGAGCTTATATTGGCATCTATTGATACGGAATTCTTAATGTTCTGAAATGTTAAAACCTTTTAGACTGAAATTCAGTTTCCCTAGGTCATTTTAGGATTAAATTAGTTCAATAGAATCAAATTCATTAATATATGTAATTGTTTATTTTAAGTGAAAGCTGTCAAATCTCTTACGGTATCCGACTAGTTGCGGCAACTTTTAAAAAAAAAAATGAAGATATGGAGATTTGTTTGTTGTTTTCAGATTTATTTAGTACATTTAGAAAAAAATACCCTAAAATTAAGAAAAACAAATTATTATTACTAAAATGAGTAAAAAAAGGGGGAAAACTGACAAAAAATTACATAAACGTACAAAAAAGTATATGAACAAATTCTCAATTCTGATGTGTTACTTTGGTATTCATTCTTGAAATGGCCTTCAGGATAAGAGATATTTTAATTTTTTACAAAAACTAGAGCACTTTATAGTAGTTATATGAAATTATTTAAAAAAACAGTGATTATATTCACATAAATAACTGTAAATTTTCTAATAAAACAATGATGAATCTGAAAGTTAAAACACTTCTACTATTACATAGAACATAAACAAAAAATTTCAGTTATTATTTTCAAAAATTTTGAGCAATTGCTGTTCCCATTTGATTTCTTCGGGAAAAAACACATTTTGAGTAAAATGCATTTTAAAGTTTGACATCCTTTGTAAAGTTATGGCATCTGCTCTTATTGAAACATAGTTTTTGTAATAGTGAGTGAAAATTAAAAACTTGGTATTTTTACAAAGCTAATAAGACTGTTTATAAAATAAAATCATAAAAAATTGGTGCTAGTTTGATATCACGGGGCACGCCATAGATGTTTATATTCGCCAAAATGGGTGATAACGTTACAATGTAGTTACCTTGATATTTTTGCAGTTTTTGTAATATTGCAAGTTTTCAGTACTTTTTAATTGATATTCATTATTAATTTTAATATATATTAAGTAATTATTTTATTAATAATATAAAAATTCTGTTATATTATATGTAATCATAATATGCATTATTTATAATTGTTTTATATTAAATTTATTTATAAAGATTATTTACATGTTCTTTATTTATAATTATTATTTTGCTATTCTTCTATAATTACGTTATATGAGCATTCTTATTTCTGATTTTTATAATATTACAATACGATGATTATATACTTTTTATTATTAATATTAAATTATATTATAAGATTATTATTATATACTGCATAATATTATTAGTTCATGTTACTTTTTATTATATTATATTGTTATTCATTATTTATTGATTAATCTTGGTTATTCTCAATCTCTTCCTATATTCTTCTTTTGAAATATATTTCAATGCATTTCAAAACAATTGTCTAAAACTATCTCCCTGACGATTTGATACCACTAGGCCGCCATCTTGGATTCCATTCCAGCGACAACATGCGCTGATTGGCGTGATTACTTTTTCGCGCCAAGCAGTGCTTGGCGCCTTGCCCGGAGTATCAAACTAGTTCAGAAAATTTTCAATTTTTGAAAAAATTCTTGATTTTAGGGTAGTCGGATACCTTAAGAGATTTTTTTAGAATTAAAATCATTTCATTCATTATGGACATACATTCCTACCACAGCTACTTGTTGATTATTTTTGTAATTCAGTTTTTTAGAATATTTATAGGTGACGTAGCTTACTTAGATCAAAGTAATTCTAAAATGCATGCCTTGATCAATAGGTAAATGTATTTACAAATGTGTTTCTTTATTAAATCTGCCTTCAGAGAGTCGGAAGCTTCCCCGAGACCTGTCCGAAGCAGGTATGCTATTCGTTTATAGTAACAAGTAGAGATAAAATCTAGTAAAATATTTGGTTAGGTTTATTAAAAGTTTGGGTTTTTTGTGACATCCCATAAAATGTAAATTACCAGTATCTCTTTGAAAATTAAGTTCGTATTTGAACTTTAGATTTTAACATACAAGTATAATTCCAAATAACCATCACGGTAGAATGAAGGGTTGTAACATTTTTTTTTCAACAACCTGCTGGGAAACTGCCCTGACTTGTTCCATGTTGAAAGGTTGAATATGATTTGATTATTTGATTGTTATATTTTATGGCACAAGAGTCAAATTAGGCCAATGTTTCTCAAATTTTCAATATTTGCGACCCAATATTCAATCATAATTTTCATCGCTCCCCTTTTCTTACAACAAAATAACAATATATTGAATTCAATAATACTACACTTTGACGCTAAAGCTACAATGCGACTTTAACCTCTTAAATGCCACGACGTATATAAACGTTTCACTTGCCCAAAGCGTTAATTAACTAGGACGTATATATACGTCTTTATGAAGTATCATCTTATTTGTACACCTCTATCCATAAAATTATTCCGAAGGCTTTGGAGTGCATTAAAAGGATATTGACAGTGTTTGCGAAGGATTTACTTATTACAGATGATATCTGCTTATTTATTCCTCTCCCCCAATACATCACAAACGCATGCCTACGTGAAAACGGGTGGCATTGGGGAGCAAATCGACCAACTTTTTATCTGAAGTTAAGGATTAATTATAAACCATATAGATTATCAAGATAAATGTAATTTTTGTATATAATTTTATATATGACAACACCATGGGTCATTGGGAATTATTAAACTTGTCCTAATAAAATTGTTAAATTATAAAATACATTGCGAGCAGTACTGATGCATTTATAAGTTTATATCAGTGTAAATGTGTATTTTATTTTTTATTGTGTAAGAATGTATTATGTATGTTTACTTTCGGTAAATTAATAATTTTTTAAAAATAATCTTTTTTACGACTTTTCAATATGCTCGCACCTCTCTCGTATAGTTATCACGCCCCCTAGGGTGTAGTGACCCACAGTTTGAGAAACACTGAATTAGGCTAAGCTGCGTCCAACAATGATTTTAAAAATACTAAATTTTTGAAAACTAGCCCTAAATCATACATAATTTGATCAAATTAAGTTATTTTCAAAAGGCTTCAATAAAATTTTAATTAAAAAAAAATAATGTAAAAGGGCTCATGATTTCCTCAAAGTGGATTAAAGTTGAAGAGTTGAAAGATACCCAATTCGATCTAATGAGTTTCCATAAAAATCAGAAGTGTTGTATATATGTATAGTCAGAATTATAATTATTATTTATTTATCGATACCTGGAAACCAATTTTAGGAGGTACTTGCGAAGAATTAAGAAACGATGTAAAAACAATGACATCTCTTTCGGGTTAGACAAAATTTTCGTATTAACCATATCAGCAGAAGGAAATTGTTTGATGAGACATATTCGCAGCTTTAGTTCTAAAAATATATGTGATAAAACTTCTCACATGTAAAGCTTCCAAAAAAATATATCATGTTTATTTTTCACTACGATAATTCAATTGTATTCACAGAATTCAAACAGAGTAATAAACTAAATAACTTCAACGCTACCGCGTAAAAACGCTATCTATTGACAGTCTTTATCACTATTGATTCTACAACTGAAAGAAAATATATCATCTCCCAGCCATTCAAGGGATTTCATTTTTTCCCTTCTCGTTCCCGTATAGCATTTTGCTTCTTTAAAAAACTGAAACCCATCAATAAAATAAGGGCATAAGCAACCAAATTGTCCAAAGAATTCTTTAGAAGAGATCTTATCCCTTTGAGCCGAAGAGAAAAATTTCAATTGTGAAGAATATCAATTCGTTTAAAAGCAAAATGAAATAATTTTTCTTGTGAAAGAAAAAACCCTACAAATCGAAAAAGAACTGTAAATTTTCTTTTTATAACCCCGTCCTTGATCTACTTAGAAGCGTGGGCGTGCTTAAAATAAAAATCCATGACAACGGCCCTGGGGTCAGCACTGGACACAAACTGACCAACGATGAATGGCGATGACCCTAGCTGCACCCTTTTTTTATGCTTTCCTGCCGAGCAAATTATTTATTGGGAACCATTAATTTACCATAAGCAATGCTTAATACTTCCGAAATATCCATCAGCATTAGGGACTTGGACGTAGTAAGATTATCGATCTGGCTTAGACTTGATCCATTGTTAGGGGGGCAACCTTTGACTTTTGTATTAAAACTTGTTCCTTTGTTGGGCGTGGATCATTCGCCCTGCAACAGGTTGTCACCTATGATTCAATGGGTTATCGCACAAGCACGGCTTAACCCTTTCATCGGCTGTTTATTTCTCTTTTGAATTTTTCACAGTTTGTTATGTTTTATTAACAATTAATAGCATTTAAGGGAATATATTTTATTTCGCCGAATTTTATGTTTACATTTAAATTTTAGGGGTGGGAAGAATACTTTCCAAAGACCATTCACCGTCATAAAGAAAACTAAATTTGTAGTATCTGACTTACTGTTTGGCGGAAGATTCTTCAAGAGTTGGCGACGGTCCTGCATCTGCAGGGGAGGGGTTGCTGTTTTGTGGGGAAGGTGATTGGCCCTCGAACGAGGCGGTCAGGACAAGAGAAAGTCCCTCGTTTTTGGAAACGCTGGACTGTTTTGGGGTGAAGGAAATTCAATTCCTTCGGTGAGAAACCGACGCACAGCGCGTGGTCTGGTGTAATAAGTAGAGATAGTTCCTTAGGAGAGGCTTTAACACGAGAAAGATGGACTGTGTTTGTTTGATTGTAGTGATAATCGAGATAATTGTGTGATTTGAGAAGCTTTTAGAAAAAGTAATTGAGATTACATCACAAAATTTAATGGTAATTATTTGCTATGAAAAGATAAGCATGTTGCAATGCACAAGGGGACATCACATTCTGCGCACATATAGCGGGTCCTCTTTTCTTGTCCCTTTCTACGACATTTCCTTCATGGTGTATAGTTGTAAACCATCTTTGGCATATGATTTCCCACACTGGCTAAATGCACATCATCCGGAACTATACACTTCTTTGCTTGGAAGCAGAACGTCCTTTCTTTTTCTTGAAAATACCCGTCTTTTAAATTTCTCACGTGTTCGGTGGTTTTTCAGTGATGTCGACAATTTTGATTCCTCTCGGCTAAAAAAAATTCGCTTAATATAATCAAGTCTCAATGAATACACTCTATGAATACTGTTTCTAGAATTTTTAGATTAAATGTTTTCT
Organism: Trichonephila inaurata madagascariensis; assembly: GCA_019973955.1. Lineage (NCBI taxonomy): Eukaryota > Metazoa > Arthropoda > Arachnida > Araneae > Nephilidae > Trichonephila > Trichonephila inaurata. The sequence goes on along the minus strand of BMAV01023381.1, from coordinate 342,316 downwards.
CCTGTTTTTTTTAAACATAGCTATTATAAGACATGTACAAATCAAAATTGATTTTTCATCACTTTTTTTCGAATTAAATAACATTATTTCAACTTACATGGGCTTTTTTGGGTAACGTGGAAGGTATCGACTTTTTTTATTGTAAAAATCGTACCTTTTCTATAAATTTTTGGAGAAGCCCCCGTAAAGAAAAATTTTGGCGTTTAAGCTCAAAATATCTATTACTTACATTACTGGGTGTAAGGTTTCAAAGAGAGAGGGTCAACAATCCATGACTCAAAAGAGGTACCTAGTTAAAATTTAACCCTCTCTTCATAATTAATATAAGAAATAGAAAATAATTAAGCTGAAGTTGCATAAAAATTAATTCGCTATCAAAAGTATTAAAGTGCGTAAAACATGCAATGAAAACTCTTCCTTAGGGCGAGACTACAGTTGAACAGTGGCTGAGAGAGGAGCTAATTGGATAGGAAAAGAACATAAGCAATGAGTTCCGCATTTTGGAGGGGGAACAGAGAGCTGTGCACAGCTTTGATTGATTAAAGAGAGAGAGAGTACACATTTTAAATGATTTCTAGACAGCTCTCTCATTAGTGAGTACAGTGTTGCCATTGTTGTTTATAAAGAAATGGAATAATCATTCAAAATAACCTGAAAACTTATGAAGGCAATTAGAAATATATGCTATAAAATTATTCCTGAAAGGATAAAAATAATCACGTGAAAGATTGATAAGTTATTAATGAGGAATTATGGTGTTTAAAGTTGATAAATTCAATAGATTCAGTTCTCATGGAAAGGAGAATTTTCAGTATTTTTATGGAATTATTGAATGTTATTAACTCTAACTACCAAAAAACATCCCCGCCAAAAATTAATATAAGTTATATATGCACAAAAAGCAGTGCAATAATATAATTATATTCAAATTATTATTATTTTTATTTGAAAAAAAATTTTTTTTTTAAATTTTATCATGGGTGGTGTCAAACAATATCCCCCAAAAGGAATCATTTGCTAATGCGTTAATAAAAGTTTTTCTGAATTTTTAAGAGTTTGTCAACTGATCATTTTTTTATAATTCGCTTTTGATATTATTTTGTATATAACTATATTGCAAGAATGAAACTTTTAAAAGAACTGTACAGAAAGTCTCGAAATTAGATATTTAAAAAATGTCTGTTTAAAGCTAGCTTGCAAGCTTTTAAAAAAATTTGCATCGAAGAAAAAAATTTATATTTCATACGGATTTTAAAATTATTTTGCTTAAAACCTTTAAAAAGTAATGAAATATTCATCGAATAAAAATAATTCCTTCCTTCATAATGGAAAATATTGATTTAAAGGATACACACAAAATTTTTCGTCGTACGGAATTTTCTGTTCGGAATCCAATTTTTTACAATACAGATTCATGCTATTTAAAACAAGTTTTAAAAAATCTAATTTAAATTTATTTTTAATATATTTTTTTCCTTTGATAACTCTTTAACATCTCAAAAATATACTTATTTAAAATAAAAGCATGGGTTCACTAAAACTCCTTACGTGTCTTCATTTCTGTAGCCTTATACAACTTCAAAGAAATTTCTCTCCTTTGCATCCCCCTCCCCGAAAAAAAATTGTAATCATTTTAAGATTTTAAATCAAATTAAGGTATATTTATGTTTTACGAAATTAATTTTTTTATCGAGTGATTTCACTGTAACAAGTAATAAAAAAAGTTTAAACTCAATTCCTACTTAGGTCAACAAAGAAAAATTTTATTTCAGTTACTTTTTATTAAATAGTTTCAATTTAATATATATATATATAATGACAGAATCCCAATTTTAAGTGGCAAAATAGAAAACGATTTTCCAATCTATATATGGTATTAGATCATTTTTTTCTTGTTTGTTACTATTTATTCATTAATAAATTTAATTATTTTAATAAAATAGTACAGTAAAAAAGAAATAGCATTTCAGGTGGGATTAAACCCAAAACCTTTGGATTATAAGTCCAACGCGCTATCCACTGCGCTACAGGAACACAACGAATGATTTTGCTTTCTATATATGCTATTGGACTATTATTTTTGTTTGTTATTATTTATTCATTTTTTAAATTTAATTAATATTTTAAAAATTGTATAAATATCAAGTGTCATACACTACAAGTTCAAAAAGATGTATTTGAACTTGAGTGGATGAATAGAAAGTATTTTATTAACGATTGAAAATTTGAACAAAATATACATATATATATAAAAACAGGGAGAAAGTGAATTAATAGTAGGAGTTGAAAAACAGAATTATTATTTAATTTTAATATTCGATTTTTATGTATATCGTATTTAGGAAATAATACATTTCAAGAGAGTCTGCCTGCTTCTTAATCCATTACGTATTTATCTAATTGGTCACACACAAGTATCATATATCTAGAAATTCATACATCTTAATCCATTTTTAAATGGCTGAAATTATCTCCTTATCTAGTTCATTCTGATTCTCTAATGATGAAATTCCTTTTGGAAATGGGCCAGATTTAACGTTCTAAAATGCATTTAAGAGTGGTGAGTAGTAGCGCCCTCGATACTAACGTTAGTGTTAAAGCGGGGTAACCCCAATCGTTCTTTTTTTACAATTATTTTTATTGTACACGATAAAGAGTCGTGAATTTTAAAAAAAATAAATTTATCTACATTTAAAGACTTTTTAATTTGAGAAAAATTCAATCAAACTGAACTAAAATGTTTCAAAATGTGCATGACTTTAGTAAGGGATACAAATCACAGACACTTTACGCTCACATTACACGAATTATATTTGTAGGCAAAACTCTCATATTTTGTTCAAGTTATTGTAGATTTTTGTTCCTTTGATGATCGACAAACAGCATGTTGAACTACTGCTTGCTTATGTCTTGTGTTGCACATGTGGCTTCCTATCTTTCTTGATAGAGTTTTTTTTAGGTAGCATTTGCAAAAAAAAAAAAATTTCCTTTCAATCTCAAACGTTTCATGCTCATCGCTTTTCTCAAATTTACTTTCGCTATCATGATTAATATCCATTATTACATCAGATTCTTCCCTTGCTTGATCTGTTTCAACGTCATCCAAATAGGGATCACAGATGCCCATTTCTTTTTTCAATTCTTACTATTAGTTCACACTCTCCCTATATATCTTGCTCAATTTTCCCTTTAAAAAAATATTTCATTTTTCCCCTTTGCAAACCCTTTTTTAAAAAATTTGACTGCTAATACAGTTTATTCAAATATTAATTCATTAATTCTATTTAATAACTAATAAATAGTAACAAACAAAAATAATAGCCCAACAGAATATATAGAAAGTTAAATTGTTTGCCGTGTCCATGTAGCGCGATGGATAGTGCGTTAGACTTCTAATCCAAAAATAGTGGGTTTCAAATCCTACCTGGGATGGTCCAATTTCTGAGAATGTGATTTCTTTTTACTATACTATTTTGTTGGAATATATAATCACTTTTTTTGCCATTTAATAGTGTAATTCTGTCGTATGTATATACATATTTATATTGTAATTATTTTATAAAAAGTAACTAAAAAAAAATTGTTGGCCTAAGTAGGAATTGACTTTTAAATTTGTTTTCATATTAATTGTTTATATTCTGTTCATTTACATTTATAAACCATTATGATTCGTACAACACAACTATCAAAACCACTAATTCGTTCGGGAAAATGTTGCATGTGGATAGAAAATGGTTTGCAACAAAAGTGGTCGCGCGGGGAACTCAACCACAACAAGTACCGGGGTCTCAGGGGTGTTAACTTTGTCTCGAGGCTGAAAATATAAACAATTTTAAAATAGACAGTATTCTTTGAAATAAAAATTAAATTCGAATCTTTAGACATTATTTATAAGAGAAAGGCTTAAAATGTAAAATGTTTCAAATATAATCATAATTTTTAACATTAAAAGCATCTGAAATTAAGAAACATTTCTGTGAGAAATATTAAGTTTTACTTTGCGCATGATGTTTTCTAAAACTGTAGCTCTAATAACTATGGCAATAAGGTGATTTATAAAGTTAAATGTATCCTTATTACATTGTAGCTGTTTTTTAATAAATAGAGTAATAAATCATATTGTAAAAATAAAAAGATTACATTTTTAATTTTTTTAAAACTTCAATATTTATAAAATATTTTCAAATAAAAATGATACCTAATACTAAAATTCGGTAGGGTTTAAAGAGTATGATACATTTTATATTTCTACTAAGCTTTAAACATCAAAGGCTACTATTTTAGAAAAATAGCATGCGCAAAGTAAAATTTTCTTTATATTTGTTACAGCAATGTTTCCTATTTTCATATGATTATAATTTTTAAAATTGTGATTATATTTTACACATTTTGTACTTTTATGAAACCTTATTTCTTTAGATATAATGTGTAAAAGATTCAAATTATTTAATTTTAATGTCAAAGAATTCTATCTATTTTAAAATTAATCATATTTTCCAGCCTTGAGACAAAATTAGCCTCCCTGAGACCTCTTAAGATTGTGAATAAACGTTTACCTCTTCCAAAGAAAGAGGGAGATATGTGACAAATACATTTTAGTTCCCATGAGGACTGATCTACAGAAGGATACTGTCAAGGTCATTTTTAACAAATAAGCATTTTCCCCAGAATTAAAGATTTTTATGAGCCTGAGGTAAATTTGTGCGACCACTCCCGGGTTAACCATCCCTTTTATATAAATTTAATTTTTTCTAAACAAATATGCATTAAAACATGGGTGGCTAAATTATGACTGTATGAGGGGCCACATTGCAACAAAAAAGTTTGCTGGGTCACACATAATTTTTATTTCAATTTGTTGAAAAAATGTTTTAACTATGTAGTTTTATTAAAATAAATTAATTTTTCTTTTTCTTATAATTTTTAAAAATATTTTAATTAGATATGTATATTGGTACATATTTATTTTAAATTTGTAAAAGCTTCGTTTCATTTAGTTTGGATTTTTCATGAAGATAAAAAATTGAAATTAATGAGGTGGATGAATTTGCTTTTGTTGAACAAGCAAATAGATGTCGGGTTCAAAAGAAGAGGTTGAAATTCTTAATGCATTTTAAAAATGTTTGTCAGTGATCTTTGTCCTGTTTTTGGTTTTTGTATGCTTCATTCTAGAAAATAATTGTTCACAAATATAGATACTACAAAAGCTGAAGACATTAATAAAGCATCATTGTGAAAATTAGGATATTTATATCGGGGTAGGTAATCTTCATATAAATCACCAGTAAAGAAACATTCCCAAATTTTTCTTTCAGTTGAATGTCATTTTGCAGTTCAATGCATTTCATTTGAAAATTTGAAGGTATTGAAGGTAAAAATTCGCCGCGTCGAGTGGATACACACCATAATTTGATATGTAAATTGTCATGGCATACTAAGATTTTTTTTATTTAAAGTGTCAACGAAAATAAGTGTCAACGAATTAATTATATATGAAAAATATTGAAAACATTTATTTTTTCAATAATAATGTGTAAATTTAAATATATTCATAATTTGCTTTTGGGCCGCATTTTAAAGGCTTTTGGGTCGCACTTCAGACAAACATGCATGTCTGTTTAGTTGTATACATTTATTAAATATTATAGTAGCTTTTAAAATTAAAGGAATTGCAAAATAACAAATGTTTTGTTTTTCTTTCTTTTTAAAGATCTGCTCCTTCCAACCAAGGTCCCTACATGAAGACTCCCAGCTACGATCTCACAGAAGAACAGTTGATGGCAAACATTGAAAAAGAATTCGAATGTACTATATGACATTACACTATAAAAAACTGTGTACGGATTCTACCGAAACCGTGTCGTCCACAGAAGAATCTTTTGGTAATAATCTTCGAAAGGACGACACTGACGAGAAATAATTGCCGTTTTCCTGCAATATATGACCCAAGCAATTATTAAAAAATAAAATTCCCTCGTGACTTAGTCCACAGACTTGCAGTGTTGCTCTTCATGTCACATTTTGGGAGAAATACTTCATCGTGTACTTATCAAAAAAACAGAGATAATTTTGGTAATTTAAGAAAAGTTCTCAAATAATCAAATGTGGTAAATTGTACGAGATCGAGTTGAAAAAGAAAAGAGATGGAGCAATACACAAGTGTTCTTCACTTCCTTCAGGGCAAAAGGAATTGAAAAAAAAAAAAAAAATTCTGTTAATTTATGTGATTATGGTTATTAGTGAAGTCTAGTGGCCGAATGGTAGTGTATCGCTCTTCCACGCCACAGCTCCGAGATTTGAACCCCGGGCTGGGCAAGGTTCATTCAGCCTTTCATCTCTTCAGTGGGTCGATAAATAAGTACCAAGCTTGCTTGGAAACTAATCACTGGGACTTTCACGTCAGACTGACCACTTGACCGGAACATCTGCTCATGCACCTCAGTGCCCAAGGTTCACGTATACTGAGATGGGCACCGCAGGAATTGGCCTCTCGTGGGCTGTTAGGCCACTGAGTTAGTTTATGGTTATCAGTAACACATTGAATGTGACTGTGCTACAATCGATACAAAAAATGTACAATAGATTTTCTTTTGATATTTAATTGTACCTGAATGAAGATTCGGAGATATTAATGTATGTTTTAAAATGGAAATAACAGATAGGGTGTTAGCCTACATCTTTTGGTGCCAAGCTGTTTTCATGCGTAATTTCGGTAGATTTTCAAGGCCTGGTGGTGGGGGGTCACTACTTAATACATTCTATAAAATGATCTTTAATTAACATTCTATTACAATGCCTTACTAAGTACCGTTGATAGGGAAAGTACTTTCAACTGAGTGTTTGAAATTATTCCAGGTAGGAGTAGTTATGGGTGAAGTTTTTGATAAACGTAATAGAGGCCAAGGTTTTTCTAAGGGAAAATTTGGTATTTGATTGATTTAGTATTTCAAGAGGAAAATCAAAAGTAAAAACGCTGGTTTTTTTATTCTTTTACTGAATTTTCAAGTTCAATGGGAATTATCTTTTAAAGAAAGAGAGAGATCTAGAGTAAAACATATATTTATCCTCACAGCGCAAAAAAGATTATGAAAGGTAAATGAAAAAGGTTCAGAAAATGCTTGAATAAATCTAAAGTATACTGCAGTTTTTTTATCTACATTATAATCTTTTGTTTAAATATCTTTATACACGGTTTTTTATAATACATATTGTTCTTAGTTTTAATATAACGTTTACTCCATTAAGTATAAAATGAAGTATTATTTAACTCATTTTATCGTGAGAAACCAAAGTTTCATTTTTTTAAAAAAATTTGTACACGAAAGTATTACGGATTATATAATTTATAAAAGAAACTTTTGAAACCTTTTTATTATTATTGTTATCTTGAAGCATTAATTTTCCGTGCTGTTGCTGAAATAAACTTATTTAAAAAAAAATTTTTTTTCTCGTAGAAAATTACATTTCAAGATTTATTATTTTTCTTTTAGTTAGAAAAAAAATTATCGTCTGAAAGTATATTTCTTTCTGTAACAAAGCATTTAGAATATCGTTAATTATCCACTTGTATTATCCAATCATTGAATTCATGAAAGTATATTTCTTTCGATTGCAAAATATTGGTGAACAAAAGTAGGTATTTCTGTTTGCTAATCCAAAAATTCTTTCTTTAGAAATGAAAAATTGCTAACAATTGCACAGTCAGTTCGATAACTGGCAAAAATGAAATACAGTGAAAATCATTTAACACGAAACAGAGGGGGACTGAAATATTTTTGTGTTTTGAGAGAATTTCGTGTTTAAGAATATTGCAAAAAAAACCATTTTTTTAACAAAATTAAGTTTATTAGAGTACATTGGATTTTTTTTATGAAAGTTTTTAAGTTTTTTGAAAAACAAACATTTCGGAGGACGTGGGAACAGGACCTGCATTAGTCATTTCATTTTGATCGTCGGAATCTGCATCAATGCTTGAGCTTTTGACAAACTCCAAAATGTCTTTGTCTGCATAATTGGGGCTGTATACTCATTTTCATCAAAAACACAGAAATTTTCTCAAGTACTCCTCTTAAATCTAGCCTGCGCAGCTGGTGTTTTCTGTATTTTGTTCATTCTCAGAAGGGGAAATCTTTTTGTATTAAGTGATTTTCGTTTCGTGTTTTGAAGGGGATGCATAGTAGTTTGTCAAAACTGTTGTATTGTTTCGCATTAACCGATATTTCGTCTTAAGCGTTTTCGTGTTAACTCAAATTAACAGGGAAAAAAATGGTAAAATTGTAGAAGCACTTACCTCTGAAGCTGAAGAACTCACTACAATGTTGATAATGATCTAGTCGGATTTGATTTCTATGTTCATTTATTAATGCATTCTTCGATTTATTTACTTATAAGGTTCCCAGCATGTTGTGTACTTTAGCAAAACAGTGGTTCTTGGGTGATCATTTGGCCACTGTTCATTTCCTAAATTGCTATGTAGGGAATAATACTAGCGTATTGGCTGAAATTATTTGCATTTTTGCCATTTTTTGTTTTTGTCAATACGAAATACATTGTACAGTCGCGGTAATACGTGCGCTTACATTACTTTTCATTGTGTTGCTATTTGTTTTCATACCACTCATTTTCGTTTTGAATAATCTGGAAAAATAAGTAATTGCATGGAATGGATTATAGTGTTTATTTTTTTTATTATAAATTTCACTTGACGTGATTACTTTTAAACACAAATCAAAGGAGTTTTTTTACTGTTTTTATAAGCATACTTTTTTTTAGTTAGGTATTTAAACGCAATTGCTTTTTATGCTTTAAAAACTGAATTAAAAAAATTTGATTTGGAAACCATCAATATGGAAAGAAATCTTGTCTACTTTTTAATGAATCGAAAGAAATTTTAAAATGTTTTATGTAGTCTAATTACGAGTATGTAAATAAAACTATAATAGCAACCTTTCATTAAAACGAAAATATACAAATATATTTTTCTCAAATGTTTGTATAATTGTTATTTTCAAATTCTACTACATTATAAATTTAATTCTTGTATTCTATTTGGAATTTTTCTCAAGGGTTAATTCTTAATCAAATTAAAGGAAATGAGAAAGTTTGATTTTCTAATTCATCTTGATTTATTTTATCTTATTAAAGAAAAACAGGAAATTTCTCTCCATGTTTACTATAATTTATTATATAAACAATCTAAACATCCTGTCGCTTCTTTAGCTTATCAGCTAAAATTGAGCAATAAAATAAGTTTTTCAAAAATTACTTTTTGGATAATCTGTATTATATATTAATTAAAAAAGTACTGAACTCAATAAATTTGCATCATTGAATACTAATTCCTCTGACATTTTTGAATCGAATGTCCGTTTTTAATACTTAAAAATTTATTTAGAAGGAGTAAATTTATAAAACTAAAAACTGTTGCCACATTTTACGAATGAAATTATAAATTTCCTTTTCAGTTCCGATAATATATTAAAGTTAATCCTTAACATTTGAAACGATTGAGATGTAAATGTTTTATAACCCTTACAAGGAGAGAGCAAAGTCTTGGAGTTACGGATTTAGTTCAAATTTTGTAGGATTTCGTTTCCCTGTTGATGAAGATACATGGTCACATGGGCCACTACTCAGTCGTTTTTTTAGATATTTGCAACTGAAGATGCAATTCACTCGTTAAATTAAGTTCTGTAGGAAACGATTACACAAAATTTAAGTTTTGATGTGCAAATGTTTTCAAAAATTGTTTCATTTGCTTTTATAAAGTTTCATCATTGTACCGACAACTTTTAAATATTTATAACCCCCCCCCAAAAATCACAGGGGGGTTTAATGAAGAAGCAGAAGACACATCACAAAGAAAAAAAGATTACAACACAAACACCATGTCTCCCCGGGATTCAAACCCAGCCCCCAGGCACCGCAATCGCGTCACTGACCATTATACCGATGGGCGACATTGTACGGACACACAAGAGGGGTAAGAAGGTCATTTTTTATACAATTTGTGATCTGATAAATGTTTTATTTATTGTTTCTTTTGATATTTTTTAAAATATTTAACTGAGTTATAGGGGTTTTCCAGTTTTTTTGTGAAAAACTTTTTTTCGTTTTGTAATAAGTATAATTCTGTACTTATACGAATGATGACAAATAAAAATCTTTTAAGGTTTCTTGTCATTAAAGACATTTCATTTCCAATTTATTTATAAACCCATTTTGTTTTTGATTGAAAAAAAAATTTTTTTTAAAAATTATTCAAACCCACGACTTTTAACCCGGGCCCAAGGACGGGAACACCAACCATCCATGTAATCATTTGCTACAGAACTGAATTGAACGAGTGAATTGCATCTTCAATTGCAAATATCTAAAACATTTTTGAGAAGCGGCTCCTATAACTTCATCACAACAGGGAAACTAAATCCTACAATATTTTAACTAAATCCGTGACCCCAAGACTTTGCACTCTCCTAATTGGACAGCAAAAATTAATATAGCTAATATTACTTATATATATAAAGTTAAACTATATTACAGAAATGAAAGTACATATGAAATTATTTTTGTAAAAATGAAACTAATTTTGTTTTGCTGACACAACACCTGACGACAAAACATAAAACTAATCAACTTTGCACGCGAATACGTAACACTAAAAGTAGCAAAATGTATTGTGTTCTTGTTTTGTATTCGGCGCATGTAGAATTAGGTGCTTTGAAATGTTCAAACACTTTTAAAATCAGAGTGAAGTGGTATGTATATATATGTGGGTGCGTCCAGCGGTCTTATGAAATACAGAAGGCGTCTTTGCATAGTGAACAATAGTTAATTTGCTTAGGGATGTAAAAATTTAAAATGTTATTTAAACTACTTGACATTTTCATTTAGATTACAAACATGTTTGTTTACAATAGTATGTCGAATTTCAATGCCCTATTTAATTTTTACAAAATAGCTTTTTCAAACATTTTTTTAAACGTTAGATTGCGTCATCAGTTTAGAATACATATTATCAGATATTTGCTCTCAAGGCTGTTTTCGGTTAATGTTAAAGAATAGGACTCAAATTCGGAATATTTTTTCAGATATAAAGGAACTCACAAACATTAATATTCTAGCTTCACTAGTCTGTAGAGAATCACTTTTTGTATCATACTACTCATTTATATTCGAGTTGACACATTTTTTGTAAAATGTGTTTCGCATTTTTTCTCCTTTAGCGTAATGCTAAAAAACAACTAATTACTTATGAAATATTTTGAAAATTTAAAGACACTATATAATAAACAAATGCATGAGTTACAACGTCACAAATTTTTATAAAAATTGAGGCATTTTTTCTGTTTGAACATGTGCTTCGCGCTTAGTTCCAACTCCATTTGGCTAAGTTCACGCTCTTGTGTATATATGGCAAAAACAGCCTTAAGATATTCTGCCAAATGAAAACGTCTGCTTCGTGAAAGCTTCATTCCCAAAATACTTTTTTTCCGTCATTTCCTTTGTGATCGTTGAAAAATGATGGTAATCTATTTTTTTTATCGTCTCTCATTTACCCCAATTTGTTCCGAGAATTTAATTAATGAGTAAAAATAGGAAGGTAAGAAAGAAAAAATAATTTTAAGAAAATCGATAATAAATAAAGGAAAATGTATCATCAAAAATGTATAAGAGATTATTATAATATCAAGTTTAGTAATCAAGAAATTACAATGTAATGTAGGTCAAGATCTGTCTTTAATCTAGAGATTGTATATTTTCCTTAAAAATAATTTTAATTATTACATTAAAATGATTATACTTGTTTATATTCTTGAAATAAACAAAGTTTTTTATCCAATATACCGAGTCACAGTAATCGAGTGCTCATGATCGCAAACTCGTGGCCGAGTCGCGGTTTGAATTTCGAAGCCGCTAAAGACCCGTCGTGAAAAGGACCTAATGTGCGTTAAAATTGACGAGATTTAACGTCCTCGTGTTGGTGTGGTGTGAAATTTCGGCGTGGGGAATCAGCTCAGATGTCGCGATCGTCACTTGGTCATGATTCTAGAATGTAAGGTCTGTCATCAATGGCTCTCGTGTAGTTTCAAATATGTCATCAATAAACTACCGTAAAATCCGACGTATAACGCGCACTTTTAACACAAAAAATTAGATAGAAATTTACGAGTGCGTGTTATACGCACGGTATAAAAAGGAGGTCTTTAAAACTTAAAGAGAGATAAACATAAAAACAATTAAACTTCTGAATATATCGAAATACTGGTTATTGAAAAGGAACGGGATACCTTCAGAACTTAAAGGTTTGTAGTTGTAGAAGTATATTATTTTTTCGAAAGCCTGGGATAATACCTCGAAAAAATGACTTCAAAACATAAGTGTTATGAACATATGTGCCTTTCAGGTTTCTTTGAAAAAAAAAAGGGGGGGCGTTATACGGTGAATATAAATAAAAATATTCAGCTACAAAAAAATATATTATAGGTGCGCTTTATATACCAGATTTTACGGTAGCCAATTAATATTTTCTATAAGATATGAACTTTTCTGTCTTCGTATCTTAACTGCATCCCACGTGTTTTATTATCATTATAATTATTTATTTATTTATGTTGTAACCATTGTGCCCGTACAAATTATTTACAAATGTTCATGGTTTGCAAACTGAAATTGTATAATCAGAAGTCCAAAATATATAACTCTCTCTATTACATTCTCTCTCTAAACTTCGTTCAACCTTAATGAAAACCCCTTTTTTTTTTACAAAACAAATGCTTTTCCTTTAACTTACTGTGCTATTTTTCTGACCTTGCATGAATTCTACTTTAACTACAATACTTGAACGTTGAAATGGAGTCGATGGCCTTAAGTTAGCGTGCCCGCTTCCTAAGCCTAAGGTTGAGGGTTCGACATTGGCAGGAGTCGATACATTTTCTGGATGCGAAGATCATTGGCACGCATGTCATATGATTATGCGGCATATTAAAGAACTCTTGAGTACAAATTTTGCTCTTGTGCTCTAGGCAATATTTAGCATGTGATGAGAGCTTTAATTGAAAAATCAATTCAAGAGTCCAAATTTTGTATCAAGGATGCCACTAGATGGAGCCACCATGAAATGGCTCTCCCGTTTGGGGACTTGGCTTGTCTGCAAAGGCTAAGTTGCTAAAAACGCAGTCTCATTGAAGGAAAAAAGGGAGTCTACAAAAAAATATTCTTGATACATATTGAGAATCTAAACTAAGCAAAAACTGTGAATCCTTATTCTGGAACTAGAAGACATTTTCTACTTTCTGTGTCCAAAGGAAGTCACTGTAACATAGATTGAACCCAAATGGGAATATTGTAAATATTATGCAATGTAAATAGATCTGTAATACATAGAGTGGAATGGCGTTTGTTAAAAGATACTTTGTCTTCCTTGTAGTAGTGTATATGTGTGTTAACAAGCTTTGTCCTGTGCCAATTAGAATAGACTTTGCTGTTCATAAAACAAAGTGCGCGCTACTAGAACTTTTTTATAAGTAAGAAACAAATTGTGCGATACTATTAGATAAATTTAGGAGCTAAGTCAGTTTTTGTTGTGAATGTGTTATGAACCAACTTCATCCTTTTGAAAATGACGTATAAAATGTTATTTTAAAATTAATGAATATCATGTTCATAATGTTACAAGTTTATTGAAAAAAATTGCAGTATCAACACTGACATAAGAAATATACAGTCAAACCCTGATTTAATAAACCCCTATTTAACAAACAATAAACCCTCAATTAACGAATTGTTTCAACAGCTGAAAATTGTTTGCTGAATTTGTGGGAGAAAAAATTAGATTTTTTTTTCAAATGACACCCATTTTGTTCGGAACAGAAAAAAATTGTCTTTTAAGCAGAAAATTTCAACGAGAAAGGGTTAGAATGTTTTACGATTGAACAGGTGCAGGTGTGAATCACGAGTGTAACCTATCGTGTTGGTGTGAAATAGGACAGGAGAAACTCCTTTCTAATCTCCTTCCCCTCTCCATAACGCAAGGGATATTTTAACGATTATTTTACATTTGATGACTGACTGCCTCCCTGTGGAACTGAATTGTATCAGGTAATTGTTGATTTGTCAGAGCTAATGAATCGCGATTCTGACGTAGAAAAATTGATAATGAAATTCCTGTTTAACCCTTTATCTATCGCATTATGATTTACTGCAGTTTTTTTCATGCAATATTTTTTTTTCGAATCACTAGATTGAAAATTAAAGGATATACATAAAAAAAAAAATACTCAACTTTGGGAAATTTAATCCATTAGAGCTAATTAATTAAAGATATTCCACTGTAAAATTAATTATATACACTGTTCACTTAAAATAAAGAGTTTCTAAGGTCCTCATAAACATACAAAAATAAATAAATAAGACACATAAATTTTGACATTAACTATTTTTTCGGGACAAAAATGATAATCTTTGCAATCCGCTGAAAACGCTGTCAGCTGAAAACGCAATTTCTGCTATAAAACTATTCGCCTTCCCCGCTAAAATACTCATCATAGAACCCGTGCTGCCATATATCTTAGAGTGGATTTAAAAGAATATTTCTGCTAAGTACCGTCATAGTATTCGTAAAAATAATTATTCTATGTAATTTAAAATTGATTGATACTTACAAGTACCATCGGTAGATAAATTGTTAAACTGCTACTTTACTACCCACCTACATTTTCTAAATACTTTTACATAATTTAAAAACTGAAAATATACTTCAATCAGCAGGATATAAATGACGCAGTATTTTTTCCTCCGCCTTAAGTTGGAAAACACTCGTTCGAGCCAGGAATCAAATAGATTGTCAAACATCTATTAGTCAGTTTTTTAAAATTTCCAATTAATTGGTGAGTAATATTTCACTATAAACTAAATAATATTTTAAGCTTCTGAATAAAAAAAAGTAATTTCTAACCATGGGTGTATAGTTGCTTATTAGGGAATTTCCAAAAGATGAAAGCAAAAAATTTGTATTTTGTTTCGACCGCAAAACAACGAATAACCCCGATTTAACGAACAAAATGTTTAGTCCCGATAAATTCGTTAAATCGGGGTCCGATTGTATATTTTTTCATACTGAATAAAGAGTGTGTAGTGTTTTTGCTCGTGTTTATTTTTTAAATAATATGATTTCAAGAAAAAACTATTATTTATTACTTTATTTAGTGTGTTTCGTAAAATTAGAAATGCACCATCAAGTAGATTGAGGAAAAATTCTACTTTACTAACTCAGATATAAATAAAACATTTCGTTGCGTTTTTGATGCGCACATTTAAATACAGTTGAACTCCGATTTTACAGATTTATCGATACTGAACATTTTATTCGTTATTTCGGATTATTCGTAATATCCGAGTCCAAAAGACACCAATCTTTTGCTCTTACCTTTCTCAAATTCTATTTTTAAGCAACTACACTAAAAATATTCATAGTTAAAAAAATATGCACTTTTTATTCAGCAGCTAAAAATACTCTTAGTGAATTATTACGCCTCAATTCAATGGAAATTCTAATAAATAAATGTTTAACGATCTTTTTCATTCCTCACTCGAAAGCCTCTATTTTTTTCGACTTTAGGAAGGGAATAAAATACTGCGCACACAATGAAAAGCCTTATAAAATGTAAGAATTGTTATAGGATTTTCCTGTCCTATTTAAAACTTACGCGATAGTTTACACTCATGATTCATCTGCACCTTTAAAGTCTAATAATGGGATGTTCCCTTCCCAGTCAAAAAATTTGTTGCTCACAAGTAAAGTCTTTTTCTGATTCGGATAAAAAGCATACGTCATTTTAAAAGAAACCCAATTGTTTCGTATCAAAACTAATTTTTTAAAAAAACAACCGTTTTTGGCTGTAGAAATAATTTGTTCTGGGCTTATGTTATTCATTAAATACAGGTTTTCGCCTCCATTTTAAACGGGGTAAAAGAAAAATTTGTTAAAAAAGGGTTTTGGTAAATTGGGGTCCAACTGCATGTACTTTAAAACTGTACAAAATGGATTATATGTTGCATGAACAATAAAAATTATAGGAAAAGTAAATTATTTCATTTTTCTGTATGACAATTTGTTATTTACAATATTATCATCATTGTTTTGTTAATAATAAATGTCTTATTTAAAATCCTTTAAATGTACAGACATATTGATATCATCTTACATACATCTTACTGTGTGAATAATTATCTATAATTCGTGAGGATTAATTAACATTTGAAAGACTTTATTTTGCCCACATGTGTGTGATAAATAAATTTTCAGAGAATTAATTCAATACAATTATTTAGATGGGCATTTGTACTGAATCCTCATATTTTTACTTGAAAAAAAAAATGTTTCAAAACATTTTATCTATTAGTGTAAAATGTTACATATGTGTATTGTTATATGTATTGATTCAATGTTTAAATTAAAATAAATTTTTCATTGTTATGTTATAATTTAATCTTTAGTTAAATAAAAACTTGAAAAACATTTATTTCCCTCTTATTGAACAATAACTAACAACATTGATTCTTGTACAGATTTTATGATTTCAACCGAAATTTTAATTTTCTTTCTCAAGTACAACACTAGTCACACAATGTTTTATACGGAATAGCTGAAGTTCTGTAGATAAAATGTCTTGATATTTTCAAAAGGAATGTAAATGTTTTATATATTGTGTTCCGTTGTAAAATGCTTTGTTGTTGCATTGAATAAAATTGTTAATTATAAAATTGGTGTTTCATGTCCTATTTTGCTTTATGAATCTTAAAATTACTAAAAATTGATTAAAACAATGAAATGATTTACAGAGCTAAATTTAATATTTTTCACTCCTTACAACTGTATTCTGAAAAAAAAAAAGTTTCAGAAGTACTATCAAATTTTGCATCCTTTCTATTATAAAAATTCTAGGCAAAATTGATTTTATAAAAAGTCTATCCTCTCCTCTCCTATATTCGCTTCTCTCCATTCGGATATATGAACTTCAAATTTCTGAAACTGAACAAGAAATAAGAGATAAGCTAGAAATTTAGTTTAGTCAAGTTTGATCTTCGCAAACTAATCATTTGTATTTTTAAAAATCTAAATCGAAAGAGTTTTCTCGTTAAACTAGAATACAGTTCTTGCCATATCACTTGGACATTATTTCTCACGCAGAGTTAGTGTGTGCGTGAGTTTCACGTTTTTTGGCGCAAGAGCCAATTTTGGCTATACTGCGCCAAACATGAGTTAAAAGATTAAAACAATGGATAAAATATGTAAAAGCAATTATCACACACGACAGTTTCAGTAGAAATTAAAACATAAAATCAAGTATAATAGGCGTATTCCAATGATAAAAGCAAACAAATTTTGGTGGGGGATATCCCTCACCATGTCAGACAAGATCCCAAGGTAACAGATAACGATAAAACGAATAAATGAAAAAATTGTTATTCGGACAAGAAACAATACCCCAAGTTACAACGATTTTCCAGTGATTCTAACTCTTCTATGTCGCGTACGATCATTTTCACATCCGAAGTGTCTTGAATGGGTGAACTTTTCCTCGGTTTATGGGGTGCCATTTTGATTCCTATTTTTGGTTTAACATTTGGTGCGGCAACTTTACATATGGTTTTAGGATTACGCTTTTTTTTACGAGTTTGTGTAAATTTTGTTTTGAAGCTTGAGATACAGAAGATGTGGATTGTGGAAGATACGCAATTGGATGTGGAGGTGGTAGTTTCAAAAACAGAGGATCCCATAAAAGTCAAAAAAGCTTTAAAAATATTGTTACAATTTTCTGCATCTTAATTGTGTAAATTCAGATTTTCAGCAACAAATATATAAACGAGACTTTTAAATGTAGATGACGAAATGAGAGTGGCATTATCATTTTTATGACCCAATATAAACGAAATGATCAAAAATCATTAGGTTCAAATTTTGCATTATCGTTTGCACTTACAATAAATTTGTAATTAATTACTCAATTTTTTGTTGTCATTGTAGTACATATTTTTTTTAACATGGAAAATTATTATCATGAACTATTTTACACAAAAAGTGTATCATAGATAAGTAAAATTCTATTACTTTATTGTTATGGTGGAGCCAAATTTTGAAATTCTTAAAAATGTACCGCACCAACAACAACAAAAAAAAAGGTTGAAAATCAATGTTCTAAGTCAGGAATGACGAACCAATGGCACGCGATGCAATATTTTTTGTCACGTCACCTCGATCAAAACGCATTTTAGTTCAAAATAACAAAGTTCACTTTGAAGTATTACGCTTAAACGTAGCGTATTTACAGACATATGCAAACTTTTCAAATAATTGAACGTAAAGCATCAAGACACAAATAAAAACAATATCTTCAAGAGAGATCTCAACGCTTTTGACGCTAAATTGCATGTTTTCAGAAATTATTATTACAAAATCTAATCTATTATCTAACCGGCAACAACAGAAGTCACACTAATGTTACTTTAATTTGAATTACACTTATATCTAAAACATTTACTGCTATACGGTGCAAAATGTATTTTTCAATAGTAAATAAAGAGTTTTTAGTAATTAGTTTCATTATTTTCCTAAAAATCAGTAGTCAAAATTATTTGACGGCACGTCTATACCCCATTAAACATTTTCTTAGAAAAAAATGGCTCGTTGATCCAAAAAGGTTCGCCACCCCTGTTCTAGGTGTTCGGAGTTTAAAAAGTGATAATTTCTCTACAACTAAAAAATAATAGAATGTTCTAAATTATTTTCGAAACAGTTCAATCGATAATTGAAACGCCATGCTAAGTATTCGATTACTTTCTAATCTCATCGAACATTTCTAGAGAAAAAAATTGTCTTTAAGAAAATAGACTCTCTTGTTCATTCCTTTCTAAAGTCAAACAAAAGTTTAAATTTTATTTATTGAAATTTCTGCGATTAAAAAAAATTATTGTAAAACCTCAACTTACTCGATTTTCAAAACTCGTCGCTTCGTCTTTTTTCAATTCCTACTATTAGTTCACTCTGTGTGTATATATATAATCTTGTGTTCAATAAAATATTTCAATCATTAATAAAATACTTTTTCTATTCATCCTTTCAAAGTTCAAACTTTTTAAACTTGTAGTGGATGACACACACATTTGATATGTTAATACTTTTCAAATATTAATTCATTAATTAAATTAAAAAAAGAATTAATAGTAACAACAAAAATAAAAATCCAACTGCAAATATAGAAAGGAGAATTTTTCGTTGCGTTCTTGTAGCGCAATGGGAAGTGCGTTGGTGAGTGAGTGATTGTGGAGTTTTCTGGCGCAAGAGCCGATTTGGCTATACTGCGCCAAACATTTGTTTTAAAACTTTTATAAATTCACTTTCTAGCTTTTTATAATATAAAAATTTAAATGAATTTTAAAAGTTAAAAAAAAAAAAAAAATTTTGGTGATGGTTTCCCCACCAAGTTCGATGATAAGTGTTTAGTTCATAACAAAATCCTTAAAAAAGAAAACAATTACTACTTGCTGTTTCTAGCACGGCTTGGAGTTAACGTGTGCGAATACTCTTCACGTTTCCAAGCCTAATCTTTCCAATAGTCTTCGGACAAGTAGGGAAGTGCGTTGGACTTCTAAATCAAGAGTCGTGGGTTCGAATCCCATCTGGGATGGCCTATTTTCTGTGTGTGTGTGTGAAAATGTTACTTCTTTTTTTACTGTACTATTTTATTTGAATAATTAAATTAATGAATAAATATTTACAAAAAAAAATAGTTCAACATCCAATATAGAAAGGAAAATCGCTTTCTAATTTGTCACTTAATAACTGATCCTTTCGTATGTATATACATATTTATATTAATTGCATATATTTAATAAAAAGTAACTAAAATAAAAATTTTCTTTGTTGATTAAGTAGGTATTGACTTAATTTTTTTTATATTACTTGTTTTTTCCATTACTCAATCTCAGGCATCATCAGTGCCAGAACCTGATAAAATTGATAATTTGAAAAACTTATTGATTTTGCCAGGCAAATAAATTTAGAAGTGGATAGTGATGACGTTCAATAAAACTCCTGAATTTCCACAATCAGGAGCTGATAAAGGATGAGCTCATAGAAATGCACGAGCAAGATATTGAAGAGAACTTGATCTTTAGACCCAGTTCAATCAGAAGATCGAATGACGGTTAGGAATTTGACAGAAGGTATCAGTTTAATTTAAAAAGGGGTTACACAAATTTTAGAAAATACAGGCTCCAACGAAGAACGTATTTTTTCAACGAAAAACAAGGAATAAAAAAATTATTAGAATGCTACGAAGAAATTTTGTGGGAGAAAAAAAATCTTTTAGTCGGCAGACTACTTGTTAGATTTTGCGAAACCTTCTACATATCAAAATAACTTTGGTTTGCGGTAATGCATTTTGTTATCTAAGATTTTGTTCAACATTTTTTTGTAAATTATTTTTTTTCGTCTCCGGCCCCATATAAATTATTTTTAGATGCATTTCTATGCGAAATCATACCCCAATTTACTCGAATTCGACTTACGCGGTTATCACTCATCCCACCTATCGCGTATTACTGTATTAGAATTCTCTGATTACTGGAAGTTTCTAGAATTTCGACTCTAACGTGCGAAACTTGCTCCTCCTCCCAAAATATCATATTCGATGCTCTAATGTGAATAATTTCGATAAAGATAAAGCTAACCAATCAAATAGTTTACTCCTATAACACAAATGGGCACGCATATGGCACCATGCGGCTTATTTTACCTGAATTACAGTCCTCTGAACACGCATCATGCATAATCGATTAGTTGTGTCAATAAAACACATGTTATGTCAGTGCTAAACCTTCAATGTTATTTTCTTTTGAGTTGGCATGCATCTGTATGGATTAGCGCAGCTGTTATTCTCCCCTTTAGTTGTTAAAGAATTGAAGATTATATGAATAATAGATTTTTCTTGCGTAGGTGTGTTCAGTCATAACAAACAAAAATGTTTTTCGTTCTCCATATAAGTATTAAGTTACCTATAATGCGGAAATATTCTGTTATCGGTTTCTGAAAACAATAGTGAGTTCAATAACCAAAGATAAAGAAGTCAAAACTAAAAAAAAAATTAAAAGGAAGGAAATTTAAGAATAAAGGATAAGTAAATGTACTTTTCAATTCCTACTATTAGCTCACTCTCTCTATATATTTATTTATATCTTTATAAAAATCTTCTGTGCGTGTGTATGTGACTAAACTCCTCCTAAGCGGCTGAACCGATTTTGACGAAACTTTTTGTGTCTGTTCCAGTGGACTCTAGAATGGTTTAGACTTACAATTCGGTCCATTGGAAAATGTTTAATTAATTTTTTATTTATAAATTGTTCTTGTTCTTGGAATGTTTTACATTGGATCCTGCAGACTGTGCTACGATCGCAGTATCGAATATTCAAAAATCTTTTATAATTCCAGTTTGTCCCGACAGTTGGTGCTGCGATCAAATTCAGGAAAATATTTTGTCACTTCGTGTTATTATTTTGTTGAAATAAATTGTGTGTTAATTAAATTATTACATTAAGATGTAATTAGTATTTGAATAGTTTTGCAGTGTGCATAAAACTATACATTCTGAAAATTTATTAGTGGAAAATTTCAAGTTGTACTTCTACGACGAATTCCAATGATTCCTTCAGATTCACCTACACCATTCAAACGTTTACAATTTCCAATTCGCTTGGCATTTGTTATGACTATTAATAAGTCACAAGGTTAAACAATGAAGATTTGTAGCTTAAATTTAGAAAGCCCGTGCTTTTATCACCGACAATTATATGTTGCGTGTTCCAGAGTTGGAAAATCATCGAATTTATTTGTTTATACCCCTCAATGATTATCGAAAAATATTGTACATACGATGGCATTACGATAAATTAAGTTTTTGTACAAAGTAATAAATATTCCTGAAAATAAAATGGTCCTGATTGTTAAAGCTTATTCATAAAAATTTGGAATTTTTGAATTTAAGATTTGTGTATAGGACAACGTCTGTCGGGTCCGCTAGTATTTATCTTGTTCAAATTTTTAATCGTTAATGAAATAGTTTCTATTCATCCAATCAAATTCAAATAAATTTTTTAAGCTTGTAGCGGAAGATACTTGATGTTAAAACAGTTTTTTCAAATATTAATTAATTTGATTTAATTTTATTAATTACTGGTTTTTGACGCCAACTTAGATTCGTCTCTATTGTCGTAACAATGTAACTGTTAAAACAAAGACAAAATTTGGCGTCGAAAACCAATTTTTCAGCCAAACGGGGTTTGCATTGTTACAACAATGCAGACAAATAATGCTCTTTGTTCAATTCCTACAATAAGTTGTTCAATTCCTGCAATAAGTTCACTCTCTCCCTATATATATATATATATTTATATATATCTTATTCAAATTTTCAATCGTTAATAAAATACTTTCTGTTCATCCATTCAAAGTAAGAATGACTTAATTTATTTATTTTTTTTATTTTACTTGTTTAATCTATAATGAAGAAATGAAAAGTGAGCGATTGATTGATTGGGGAATTTTATGGCGCAAGAGCCAATTCTGGCTAAATTGGACCAAACAACAGTTTTAAAGACTTTAAAATTTTAAAAGCGGATTTAAAGGGTGAATACAATTAAAAGTACAGTTTATTAAAATCCTCAATTTATCGCGTACATATTATACTAGCTTGTATACTCGTGCGAAGAACGGGTAAATTGAAAAATTAAACAATACAGATTGAAGGATAAAGAAGTTTTAATGAGTTAGTTTTACGTGAATATCTCAGCTGAACATAAAAAACATTTGTTGAATTTTAAGTTTGTAGATATAATAGCTGATAAAAGGAATTTATTTATTTATTTATAATGCCCCGTAACTCTCTTGTCAGCCGATTTTTAAAAACACCTTCCTAAGCTGATCTCTGCTCGGCAAAAGTAACACATTGTTACACATTTTGTGTAATGAACGCTTAAAATAGTGTAAATAATTTATGAGGAAGTGTAATACATTAATATTACTTTCTGTTGCATTTATTTTATGTTGAAATCTTGCCACCACCTCTCCCTTCGAAATACAGTTTTATTATGAAAAAAAAGTGATTATACTTATCAAAGGAATAAATTAAAAGCGAGCGTGCACTGAGGCATGGCATTGACAAAACAGGGAAATTTTTGCTTCTCACAAAAAGATAGATTGAGATTGTGAACAGAGCAAGTGGGGACTTTTTAGATTCAGTGGGGGCATATCGTTTGTCAGAGAAATAGTAAATATTTAAAATTAGCAGCAATTTCACCAACATTAGTTTTGGGTAAAACGAGACCTTTACCCGCGTACAGCATATTTGAATCCATAAGCGCAGCATCCTGGAGTGCCTCCACTCGCCACGGGGTCCGACATGATTGTCAGTGTGTCGGTCATCTGGCAAAAAGCACGCACGGCACTTACCTAGAGTACACACGCAGGATATAGTACTACAGCATCAGAGCGAGGATCCAACGGGTAAACCCGATACCCCTTATCAGCAGCACTAACCCTACAGCAATGTCTTATCACCAGCCGATTGACAGAAGCGGGCTCACTCCTGCCATCCGTCTACAGAGAAGCGTGGTCCAAAAAGGTATCCCCAGACCGCCTTACAGGACGCCGCACACTGCAAACGTGCTGTTTGGGAAAACAACGTTGTTGGAAAAATAAGTATCAGAGAAATAAAAAAAAAGTTTTAATGTGTAAATCATTTGTGTATAGCTGTAGTCTAGACATGAAATAAAGGGGCAGATTGATGGATTGATTGTATGAATTTATGTTACATGAGACAAAAGGGGGAAGGAGAGAAGGAGGAAAAGATCCCTAGGGCACCTGGGGATTGTGACCCCTCAACTTACGTAAAGAAAATGAGCCCCCTGAGGAGCCATCAATGGCGTATAAGCAAAATTATGTAATTTTAATTTTAAAAATGCACAACAGTCTTTAATAATTCATTTACATTCTTCAATAACACAATCTTTAAAAAAAATGTTGCATAACAAATGCATTGGATGGCACGGAAGACGACACCCCGTGTGGGAAAATAGTAACATCGGCTCCATTTTCAAAGTCAACTGTAACACAATTGGAGCGACGAATCATTTTCGAAACATGATACTGACGGTTGGAGGTTCAGAGGTATGTATTAGAAAGTTTTAATACTGGTAAAATTAATTAATAATTTTATTGTTTTTATTTCATTTTTTTTAAAAAAAAATTTCTTAAGTATCGAATATTGATGAGCTTTTTACACAATTTTTATATTTTTTTTTCTCAAAAAAGTCTACAGGTTTGGGGGTGTGGTTTAAAATCGATGACAACATTTTTTTACAAAAACGCGGATAGATCCTTGATAAAAAGATCGTTAATGAAAAGATTTCTGACCAGAAGTAATTTATATAACAGATAAAAGATAAAGTAGTTCAATTTTATTTCTGAATTTAGCCCTAAAATATTTACTCTTCGTCAACCAATATATAACATTTCCTCTCCCCTATTATTTTTATTAAAATTAAATGTTCTTCAACTACAGAATTTAACATTTTATTAAAATTAAATTTACATCACCTTTTAACAATAACTTCGGATATTTCTAATAAATTTAAAGAGAATTTGATAAAATTTTATATAATTAGTATGTATTAAATAAACTCCTACGTCAAAGTCCTAATCTAATAGAATCGCATAGCACACTAGCAAACCTTATAATTACTTTCTGTTTATTATTGTTTGGGTAAACAAAAACAAAGAACAGAATTCTAAACGCGATTCGTTGGAGCGAAAGAATCGCTTCGGACATCTGTTGTCTACATTATGCCAAACACGGTTTATCTTAGTCAGCCTTTTGGAAATTCGAAACAACGAGCACAGCTGTGAACTCTGAAGGTGACGCCATTGATTCTAAGCCCCGCATGTTCACCAGGAGACAAAAGCCTTGGTTGCCATGGAGACGAAATGGAGCAGGAGTCATTTTCTGTGAATATTCAAACGTGGTTAATGTTATTCATTATGCTGCTATTAACGCGAATGAGGTGTTCTGCTCCTTGGAAATCCTTGCTCGGGATTTTCTCACAGTCCCTTGTCCTGTTTTTGTAACTTGATTTGCACGTGTGGGGGCACTTCTTGGGAAGATTTCTTGGATAAGATGATTTAGGCTGTTTTCGGCTAACGTTAAAGTATAGGACCCGAATTCGGAATAATTTTTCAGATACAAAAGTGCTCACACTAACTTTATTATATTCTGGCTTCACTATCCTGTAGAGATTCACTTATTTTATCATACTATTCATTTTTATCCGAGTTTTGATACATTTTTTCTTTTATAAAATGTGTTTCGTATCTTTTCTCCTATACCGGAGTGCTAAATAAACTATCCCTTTACATGTTAAAAGGAAAAACTAATTATTTATAAAATATTTTGAAATTTTAAAAACACTATGTTATAAACAAATGCATGAGTTACAATGTCACAAAATTTTTTATAAAACTTGAAGCATTTTTTCTGTCCGAAAATGTGCTCTGCGTTAAGTTCACGCTCTTGTGTATGACGAAAACAGCCTTAATTCAGATGAATTTGAATGTAATTAAAATAACTCCTGTAAAAAAGTTTAATTCGACATCACTAACGTGAAAAAAATGACCGAAAGTTCTTGAGCTGGGTATCTCACACCCAAGGGTGTTTTGTGTACAAAGTGAGTGAGTGAGTGAATTTGGGGTTTTATGGCGCAAGAGCCAATTTTGGCTATACTGCGCCAAACATATGTTTAAATATTAAAAGGTTTATAAAATTTCTGTTAAAAAATTTAAAATCTTAAAAAAAGTATAAAATTCACTTTCAATATATTTAAAAATTCAGATTGGTGGGGAGGATTCCCCACCAAGTATGACTAGTATTCAGAAAAAGTTATTTTCTCTGTCTTGTAGGAGTTAAAAGTAAATCTCCCTTGAAATAAGTCTTTCCATTTTTTTTCACATAATTAGGATTAGATTCAATTTCATCCTCCACGTCGTATATTATCATTTCTTCCTCCCCCTTTTGTATATTATCAGAAGCTGGTTTTCTAGATCTATGTGGGGTCATTTTTATGTCTAAAACTGTTTTAATTAATTCTTTTCTTCTTTTTCTATCCCGAATTTTCCTTTTTTTTTTTATTTCTTTTAATGTAGGGCTAGAAGGGGGTTGAGTAGTGGAGTTGGATGAGGAAGCGGACATGGATGATGAAGCTTCAATTGGGGTGGAAAGTGCATTACTGGGTATAGGAACAGGTGGCTGAGGTTCAGAGACGCTAACTTCTGTGGTGGATGGCACGAGTTGGGCTTGTGTTGATGTGGAAATAGGAGTGGATATTGATATATTTGTTTTAGGGAGTGGTTCAAGTAATTTTAAAGGCGGACATTTTATTAGTGTTATATTATCATCTGTTTGAGTAGAATTATTTAAAGTAGAGGATTTGGCAGCTTGAGCGTATGTTTGAGATATTTGTGGGACTATTAATTTACGTGCTTCTGGATAAGAAATATTTTTATTTGTTTTTATTTCCTGTATCTGTTTCTCTATTTTCCACTTCGGGCATAATTTTGAATCGGATGGATGGGACTGGGTACAATATACATTTCGGCTCCAGAGTACAATCCGTGGAAGAATGCCCAACGGATGCACATCTAGAAACATGTTAACTGACCGCGGCAAGAGGTTTGGGAGTGACCGAACCTCTGGCATAAACAACGCAGAGGTTCGGTATGTATGGGCGTATTTACAGTTGAGGTATCCGGCTTTTATTGTAGATGGAAGTTTGGTTATTAAAGGTAAGATTAAATGTTTTTTCGGAAAAACTGTTGAATCTTTTTTAAGGTAATTCTTCTGACTTGGATTATACCCCGATCAGAGAATCCTTCAGAATCTCCGACTCAGGCGTATTCAACAAGTCAGGTTCGAAATGACACCTCTGCAGGTGTTTAGAGATTTATGAGGTTATAGTTACAGGCGAGTTAAGAAAGTTTTTAGCGGGAAAAAATGACTTTGGGTTTTTAAAGGCAGATATGGTTTCAATAAGTAGATCCCCGGATTTTAATCGTTTTATAGATTTCGGTTCACCACCTATTCCCAGTAAAGCTTTATGTATTGCAAAAGGAGATTTTTTAACATATCATTATTTGGCAAAAGAAATCAGTAAAAAACTGGTATTTTTGATACTTGATCAATGTTTAGGTTGGGAATACGAGGGGCCTTTACCCCGGGGACAGCAGTATTGGATCCATAACAACGCGTATACCATTTCATCCTGGCGTGCCTCCACCCACCACGGGTAACAAGGGGGGCAGTGTGCCGGTCAACTGGCCAAAACCAGGCACGGCGCTTACCTGGAGTACACCAGAACATAGTGATACAGTCCAGGGTGAGGTCCCAAAGGGTAACCCGACACCCCTTATCTGCAGCACTAACCCTACAGCGGGTTTCGGGGACACCGAGGGTACTCCCGCCGATTGACAGGGGCGGCTCCTCCCTGCCACCGTCTGTGAGGGGTGGGCCAAAGGGAACGCAGAGGTATCCCAGGCTAACACTCCCCATATTGGAGAAGTGTGGGCAAAGGGAACCAAAGGATCCCCAGAACACCATTTTCCCCTTACGGGACGCCGCACACGGCAAACATGCGGGTCGGAAACCAACGCTGTTAATCAAAACAAATAAAGTAACATAATCAAAGTATTTAAAGAAATATACGAAAAGGAACTAAACTAACTCAATACAAAATGTAAACCATAATATGTTATAGTAAAACGTAAGTTTTTTATCAGAAAAAACAAAATTTGAACATAGTTCATTTTGTTAGATTTGGGCTTGGTCTAGACGGGAAAAGAAGAAAAGGGAAATTTGAATGGCAAGGAGAAGGGCCGAAAATAGAGAAGATCACTAGGGTACCCTGGGTTCGTGAAGCCCATGTTTACCAAAGACAGTAAACCCCTTAGGAAGAAAAGATCCCCTAGGGCACCTCGGAGCGTGAAACCCGTACTCACCTAAAGAAGGTGAGCCCCCTGAGGGGGTTTTGTGTACAAAAGTTAAAAAGGAAGGAAAGTAGGGAATACAATATGTTCATTACATTTTTCACGCGTAAATTTAGTTTTCTGTTCTTTTTATTCAGTACATTGTTTGTACACTCCTTTAATCTCGTAGGGAGTGAGTGCGATGTTTTCACTGGATCGTAATTTTCTTTTTTTAATCTGCATCTTTTTAAAATTAAACATATAGAAGTAAACTTCTCTATTCTTTAAATTCAAAAATTTTAGAATTTCTTTTTTTTTTTTTTCTCTTACTGTTCCAGCAATAGTTTTTTTTTTCCCTTTCAAAAGTTCATCTGAAAGTGGATAAGATGTATACCAGTTATCTCCTTTAAAATTACATTCTTCCCCAAATGTTTTTGTCTGCACATAAAACATTTTCAACAGTCAACACAGGTCCCAAAAAGGGGGCAGTTGCCGGTCATCTGGCAAAACACCAAGCACGGCGCTTTTCCTGGAGTACACCCAGAATATAATGCTACGGTCCAGGGCGAGGTCCAACGGGTAAACCCGCCACCCCCTTTTCTGCAGCATAACCCTACAAGCAATGTCTCTTCGGGGCACCGAAAGAGGCATCACCAGCCGATTGACGGGAGGGCTCACTCTTGCCTCCCGTCTACAGCGAAGTGAGTGGGAGGGGGTAGTGAGTGAGGGGAATTTGGGGTTTTATGGCGCAAGAGCAATTTTGGCATACTGCGCAAACATGGAGTTACACATTAAAAGGTTTATAAAAATTTCTGTTAAAATTTAAAATCTTAAAAGTATAAAATTCATTTTCAATATATTTAAAAATTCAGATTGGTGGGGAGAATTCCCCCCCAAGTTTGATAGGTATTCAGAAAAGTTATTTTCTGTGTCTCGTCGGAGTTAACAATAAATCTCCCTTGTTATAAGTTTTCCATTTTTTAACGTGAATCGGGATTCGATTCAATATCTTCTTCGACGTCGTAAACAATCATTTCTTCCTCGTCTGTTGTATACTCTTCAGAAGCCGTTTTCTCTGGTCTATGTGGAGTCATTTTTATGTCTAAAACTGTTTTAATTAATTCTTTTCTTCTTTTTCTATCCCGAATTTTCCTTTTTTTTTAATTTCTTTTAATGTAGGGCTAGAAGGGGGTTGAGGTTCAGAGACGGTAACTTCTGTGGTGGATGGCACGAGTTGGGCTTGCGTTGCAGATGATGTGGGAATAGGAGTGGATATTGATATTTTTGTTTTAGGGAGTGGTTCAAGTAATTTTAATGGCGGACATATTATTTTTTTATTTTTTCATCTGTTTATAGCATTATTTATGGTAGAAGTTTTGGGAGCTTGAGCGTATGTTTGAGTTTCTTGGGACTTTAAATTTTACGTGTTTCCCGGGAAAAGAAATTTTTTTATTTGTTTTTATCTCCATTTTTTCTTTTTTTCCATTTTGGGAAATTTTGAATAAAAGGTATGGGGAAAACAGTTAAAAATTTGGGTTTTAGCCCGAACTGTCGAAGCATGTCCAACAGATGCACATCAGAGCAAGTCAGTTTCCGCGGCAGGAATTTTTGGGAATGCCGAACCCTGGCATAAAACAGCGCAGAGGATTCGGTATGTATGGGCGTATTTTTACAGTTTGAGGTATCCGGTTTTTTATTGTAGATGGAATTTTTGGGTTTTTAAAAAGGTAAGTTAAATGTTTTTCGGAAGAACTGTTGAATCTTTTTAGGGAAATTTTCTGACGGATTACCCCCCTGATCAGAGAATTTTTCAAGAATTCCGACCGGGTATTAAACAAGTCAGGTTCAGAAATACACCTCTGCAGGTGTTTAGAGATTTATGAGGAGTTATGTTACAGGGAGTTAAGAAAGTTTTTTAGGAGAAGAAATGACTTGGTTTGAAAAAGCAGTATGGTTTCAATAAGTAGATCCCCGATCTTAATTTTTTTTAAGATTTCGGTTCACCACCTTTTCCCTAGTAATGTTTTTATGTATTGCAAAGAAAATTTTTAACATATCGTTTTTGGAGAAAATGGTAAAAATCTTCTTTTTTCGATAGTTGATCAACTTGAATGGGAATACGAGGTTTTCCCCGGGGCACAGCAGCTTTGGATCCATAATAACGCGTATACCACTTGTCCGGCGTGCCTCCACCCACCACGGAGTCCAACAAGGGAGGCAGTGTCCCGGTCATCGGGCCCAAAACCAGGCTGGCGTTTCCCCAGAGTAACCCAGTATGTGATACAGCCCAGGGTAAATCCAAGGGGAAAAACCCGACCCCCCTTATCTGCACACAAACCCCTTTTAAAGCGGGTTTCCCTTGGGCCCCAAAAATTACCAGCCGATTAAGGGAGGGGCCCTCCTGCCACCCGTCAAGTGGGTGGGCCAAAGGGAACGCAGAGGTATAGGCCAAACCCCCCCATACTGGAGAAGGTGGGAAAAGGGGGCGAAAAGGGATCCCAAAACACCATTTTCCCCACGGGACGCCGCCCCGGGAAACATGCGGGTTGAAAAACAAGGGTTAATCAAAAACAAGTAAAGCAAAATAATAAAAAAATTTAAAAGAAATATACGAAAAGGAACAAAACAACACAATAAAAATTTAAACCATAATATGTTGTAATAAAAGAGTTTTTCAATAGAAAACAAATTTTGAACATAGTTCATTTTGTAATTTGGGTCTGTGGTCTGAGGGGGAAAAAAGAAAAGGGAAATTTGAATGGAAAAGAAGGAGGGCCAAAAATAGAAGACACTGGGCCCCTTTGTGAACCCCCATGTTTACCAAAGACAGTAAACCCCTTAGGAAGAAAAAAGATCACTAGGGCACCCTGGGGGAAAAACCCGTACTCACCTAAAGAAGGTGGCCCCTTGGGGGGGTAGGAGTGAGTGTAGGGGTTTTAGGGCCAAGACCCAAATTTTGGCAAAGCCCCCAAACATTCGAAAAACATGAAAACAATATTAAAATATTAAAAATATATCTATGTATATTATATATAAATATTTTGTGCATGCTTGCATGAAATACATAAAAAAAAAAGCAAAAAAATTTAAAAGGGTAATTTGTTAAATTAAATATAAAAACCCATTTTAAAAAAGAAAGGAATAGATTTTGGGGGGGGAGATTCTCCCCAAGTCAGATAAGGTTAAATTAGATGTATAAAAAAAGGGATGCGATGATTTTTAAAAAATTTGGGACATTCAATTAAAATGTGGACAAAAGACCTTGCATGAAGGACATTCAGGAGCGTTTTCGCCAAATAATAAATCCCTGTGGGGGAAGAGTATGACCCAAGCAAGCGGTTCCCGAATCAGTTCTTCGCATTGGCATTCACCATGCCCCTATGAATTTCACAGAGGCAGTTTGTTATCTAACTGCTGACTCCATGATTCCTGCCATTTTTTTAAAAATAATGCGGGATTTTTTTTTCATGTCAAAAGCGGATTTAGAGGTAGATAGGTCGTTGCCGACCGAGAATTTCCGCTTGTTCTTTAAAATACCTACGTGGCTTTTAGCCAGCAAATGCCTTTCGAAAACCTTGTCAACGACTCGTTTTGTTGGTATATTACATACCACGGGATGACACCGATCGTTGTACTTTTCGCGTTTTTAAACCCTGCGTCCGTATAGATGCGTTTTAGGGTATATTGGAGTCATTTTGAAGGCACGGAAAATAAATTTCTGGAAAAAAACACTGCAAGAAGAGTCGACCCTAAAACCGTGCGTAGTATCTTCAATCACGACTCCACAGCCAACGAAATCTGTAGTTTCGAACCATCTGAAAACGGCAAAAAATTTCTATACTGACTGCGTGGAAAGCGAAGATGCATTAAAAAAACAGGGTGTTCCCGTGGATTTCGTACGAGGCAAAAGGGTTGATATAGTGGAAATTGGGGGGTTTCCGGTTGGGGTTTAAAATGTTTCTTTGCGGGATATCCACGTTAGGTGGTCGAGTTCGAAAAAGTTTCATCCATCCAAAATGGCCGGATTTTGACGGCCGGGCAAAAAAAACCTTCGCGGTATTCATAACATTTTGCAAAGGGTGTGATGGCAGGGACAAGATTTTTGAAATAATACGAAAGAAAACTTCTTTCGTCTAAGATCTAGAGGAAGTGGTTCAGAATAGAGACTTGCACTGGTGTGTGCAAAAACGCCCAGAGCAGATTCTCAATGCCATATGGTGGACAGGGTCTTTTTTTTCAGAGTAGAGTTGATGCTGATCCGTATACAACACATCCGTAGTCAATGGGAGATACGATTTGATACACTCTGAGAAATTGTTCGATCCCCCCCCAGGAGGTGTTGACAACACCTTCAAGAGGTTTAAAGATTTTTCACACCTCTTCCGTTGTAAAATATGCGGAAGGAAAGTGAGCCGGGGCGAAAATTACCGAGGAATCGACGTTTGGAACTACGGGAAATTTTGTACATCACGGATGCATATTTCGGGGTGGGGATAATCCCCCGTTTGCGGAAAAAGTGCACGCGAAAATCTTGCTGGCCGAAATATAACCGTTGGTGTCGCACCTTTTAAAAAAAATATTGGACGGCAGTTTGAACTGTGTTCAATCATCCAAATTCCGGCCTTCACAACTGATCTGCAAGTCACGACAAAAAAAGGCCTGTATAGAAGGCGATAAAATATTTAAGATGGTAAAATATGACAAAAAAAAAATTTGAACTCGAATGCTTCCTGAGGGACCCCCATTTAAAAGGCAAAAAGGGTGTTCCCCAAAAACGAACTTTAAAAAGTACTTTTCCCAAAAATTTTGAATAAAAATTGGTAAATTTCCACGAAGCCAAAAGAAAAAGAGTGCGGAGTATTCCATGCGCCAAGTACGGTCATATGCCTTTTCGATATCAAAGAAAATAGAAACAAGATGATTCCTCCGGAAAAAATGCATTTCTAACTTTTTTTATGACAATGTTGTCGGGGTGGATCTTCCCTACGGAAGCCATTAAAACAGAGGTCTCCGTTTTTTTCCCAGCTGATAAACAAAACGGCATTGCCCATACGCCCTTGTGTCTTACAAAGGCAGCTCGTGAGTGTATCGGTCGATAGCGAGAGGGTTCTTTGGGTCTTTCCCGGTTTTGGATGGGGTCCTGGTTTGCCATTGAGTAGGGTACACCTGCTCCCCCCATATTCGGTTGAATAGGGAAAGGAGTCTTACTAGTGAATCCTCATTCAAATGGCGAAGCAATTCATGGATATTCCATCAACCCGGGCTAGTATTATGGGCTGATGATGGCCCCCTTCAACCCCACATGTCAAAGTCACTTTGGGGGGGTAAAAGGGTTTTCGGCACCTGAAAATTTATAGGTGTCCGCTCTAAACATTCTTTGTCACCTGAAATGCAGGGCTATGGTCGGAGCTGAACACTAGGGGGCGGGAATGTTTGGCCCCCTCGAAGGGGAGAATACAAAGCAGTCGATGTTTCCAATATCGGAATGAAAGTCCCCATAAAACCATTGCTGCTTTGCCTTTCTCCATAAACTGTTGGCGGTAGTTGACGATGTGATTGAAGATCATCTTGACCAAGATTCTTTTGGGATTACACTATTCTACGAGCTAACGCTTTTGCACGTTTGAACGCTATGAGATTTTCAGGGTGGGGTACCCCGAAAATACCCACTTCCTCCCTCTTTCCTTTTGCTTGTTGGCAGGCTGAATTCCACCTGTTTTCCCAGTTTTATGGGAGTTTGAAGTCTTAGGAATTGCCATCAGAGCATTCCTAATTTCTTCAGTGACGTTTAAAAAATGCATCATTAACAGTCCCTTGGGCCCTTTTGCCAGTTAACCCCCAGCCGTGAATTTATCCCAGTCTGCGCGATGAAAATGATATGTGGGAGGGCGGTTTGACCCCCCACATTAACATACAACTAGGGGGAGGGAAGTGATCACGTTTGTAGATCTTTATTACTTCCAAAAAATTTAACAACGGATAGATTTGGCGAACAAATGGCAAGATCGGGGGGTGAAATGTCCCCCTGGGTGCATGGGAAAAATGTTTTCGTCGTTGTTTAGGAGACAGAGACAGTGATCGAGATCAACTGTTCATCTGTCGCCCACGCGAGTTGGTATCATCATGCCCCACAGGGGCTGTGTCCCTTAAAGTCACCGAGCAAAAAAAGGAGCTGGCAATTGACTGACTTGATTCAAATCCACTTGTGGCAAAAACACTTGGGGAAATAAACACAGCAGCTGTGACTAAAAAAATGGATATGAAACCTCAGCCCGCCTGTAAGATGTGTGCAGGGGGACGACATTCTGGGATAAAAAAGGAGTGAAAAGGCATACACCTCCAGTTGGGGGATGCATCGCCCTCTACATCCCGTCGTACAAAAAACCACGCATTCGCATTGTCATGGATCTTCAGAAAAATCTCCTGAAGAGCAACACATGCGGGTTGGGGTTTGGGTATGATGGGTTTGAGATCATCGGTTAGTCCTCAAACCACGGCAGTTCCCGGAAATGAAGGAGGTCATTATTTTACCCACTGCCCTCCCTCCCGGGGCTAGAAGTCGAAGGGGGCCCATTGGTTTCCCTGGGGTTCGTCCTCCCCCGGAAACCCGGGCACCGTATCTTCTTCAATTTTTTGGTGGAAATTCTCGATGGTTTCTTTGGGATCCTAGATAGGGTTTGGTTTTGTCCCTTTACGAGCCCTTCGGCTCTTGGTCTTTTCGGCGAATCGCCCCGTCCTTTTTTAAATTTTTTTTTTTTCGTCGGAGGTGGTGATTTGCTTGTTGGTTACAAAACCTTTTTGGGAATTGCCTTTTTTAAACACAATCACCCCCCGGTTTAGTGGGTTCACCGATTCGCGTCTTTTTTATTTCCCAATTTTTTGTACTGCCTTTTTTTTGAGGTGCTCTTACGAGCAGCACTAGCATACTTTACCCGAGACCGGGGGCGTGAAAAAAAATACGCCGTGCCTCTGGGTAGGGAAATTTTCTTTATTTTAAAAGCGTTATTTTTTTTTTTTATCCGTTGGCAGGAGCGTGAATATCCGGATGTTCACCTTACAATTAAAGCATTTCCTTCTTTGAATTTGCCGTGGCCTGTTTTCCCCCGCCGAGGCGGTAGGCTGGCCCCGACAACATTTTTTGAGTCCCTATCGCTGGCACAGCGCGCACGAATTTGGTATATACGGTCGAACGGGGATCTGATGTCCCTTTTTAAAAGTCTGGGGAGGCAGGGTGAAAAAGGGCGGATGAGTTTGGTGTTCGCACCTCCCCCTTTTTTTATGCGCCTGACACACAGACTTTTTATTTCATTTTCTTTTTTTTTCGTCGCCGTTTGAAAAACCCCTGGCGAACCTCCCCCAAAACCTTTGTAAAGGCTTTCTCAATTTGGGAAAAGGGGAAATATTTGTAAAGGTGTCAGGGTTTTTTATAAAAACGAAACGAATCGCAAAAACAATAAAATTGTGCTCCACTGAAGGAGTTTTCACGGGTTCCATGTGTATTTTTTCTTTCATCCCAGTCGCCTCCACCCACCACGGGTCCAACAAGGGGGGGCAGCCCGCCGGTCATCTGACATGCGTCAGGCACGGGACTTACCTCAGAGGTGGCATGAAGTATAGTATTCAGGTTGGGGGTTTATCCGCCAGTTCACCCAGGGCACCCCCCAACGCAATACTAACCCCAAAGCAACCGTCTTTTGGGATTTAAAAAAAACCCCTATTGGAATCCTCAGAACAATCACCGCCGATTGACAGGAGGGGTCACTCCCGCCTCCCCTCTACGGGGGAACATGGGCCGAAGGGCCCAAAAAAGGAACCCCAGACTCCACTTTCCCCCGGAGGGCGCCGCACACGGGAAACATGCGGGTTAGACTCAAAATTGTCAGACATTTGTAAAATAGAAAGTAATTTTTTTTACCCCAAATAAATAAACCTAAATTAAAAGAGTAGAAAAAAAATTAAACTTAAAATACCTAAAAAAAACCACAAAACAACCCCTAACTGAACTAAATATAATATTAAATATATTGACCTGTAACAAACACTAACCAAGCAAATATTTTTTTGGCCTTTTAAATGACCCGGGCCTAAGGTCCGTACTCACCCCAAAGGGGACCCCAGGGAGAAAAGGAAATAAAGGAAAAAGGGTGGCAAGGAGAAGGGCCCAAAATAGAGAAAATCACTAGGGGACCCCGGGTTTGGAACCCATGTTTAAAAAAACGTAAACCCTTAGGAAGAGAAAAAAATCACTAGGGCACCCCGGGGCGTGAAACCCGTACTCACCTAAAAAGGTGAGCCCCCGAGGGCCCCTCTACAGGGAAACGTAAAAAGGGGAAAAGATTCCCTAGGCCATCTCTCTTTTTCGGGGGAAGCGTGGGCAAAGGGCAAATATCCCAGAACACCATTTTTTCCTCCTACGGGACGCCCCACACAAACATGGGTTTGAAACCAATTGTTATCAAAAAAAAAAAAAGTAAATAATCAAAAAATTTTAAATAATATATGAAAAAAAGAAACTAAATTAACGCAATACAAAATGTAAACCATAATATGCTAATAGTAAAACGTATGTTTTTTCACCAGAAAAAACAAAATTTGAACATAGTTCATTTTGTAATATAGGTCTGTGGTCTCGACGTGAAAAGAAGAAAAGGGAAATTTGAATGGCAAGAAGGGCCGAAAACAGAAGGATCACTAGGGTACCCCGGGTACGTGACACACGTGTTTACCAAAGACAGTAAACCCCTTGGGAAAAGGAAAAAATCACTAGGGCACCTCAGGATTGTGACACCCGTACTCACCTAAAGAAGGCGAGCCCCCTGAGGGTGAAAAAAGTTAAATGGTGGGTATGACATACCCTGCACGAGTGAAGTGAATGTGGGGATTTTTGGTGAAAGAGCCAAATCTGGCTATACTGTGCCAAACATTTGTTTGTTACCCTGAGCTAGAAGTGCCGGGTTAAGCACGGTTTTTTTTTCAAACTCTGAATGTCGGAAAAGCCGAAGATCTAATTTTTGTTGAGGAAATTAGAATGTATCATAATTAACAGAGAGCCAAATTGGGATACGCTAGTGTCGTGAGTGAGTGTTTATCAACTTTGAAGCTAAATAATGGACGTCATTTGGATTTGATGGCACAAGAGCCAAATTAGGCTAAGCTGCGCCAAACAATTTAAAAAATACCAATGATTGATTGATTGTTTGATTTTATGGCACAAGAGCCAAATAAAAAATACCAAACTCACAAAATTCTGAACATCAGTCAAGTGACGATAAACAAATTTGAGCTGGCACCCACTCTAAACTTCCACAAAACGCCAAAGTGAGGACTTCGAATCTCGACCGTTTTAATATGCACAGCCCCTTTGTACGTCATAGTGTGAAAATGAGAAAGATAGAAGAGCACCAATATCGTGCGTGTGCATTATTTAGAAATAAAAAGATCATCCCATTTTTTTAAAAAAAAATAGCTTTCAAATTGAAAAGGCATACAAAAATTCCAATAAAAAAAAGATCTTACTCATTTTCAAATTGGGATATTACTCATAAAGTAACTATAGTGCATATAGTGCAAAAGTTATATCACCTTTTTTAAAGAAATAAAATTAACGCTATAATAATATTCCTTTCAAGTACACAGACTAGTTTAATATCCACATGTATTTAAATCTAACGGAGTGCATCTAAAAGAGCAAAAATGGATGTAACCTTGTTTGGAATAACGTTTTTCCTCAAATATTTGAATGTGTGTGAGTGAGTGTGGCGTTTTATGGCTCCAGAGCCAATTATGGCTATACTGTGTATCACACACACATTTGTTAAAATATTCTTTAAAATACACAGAAATTATAAGATATTAGTACATATATATTTACACATGTGCATGCCTGCACGCATACATATAAAAGTTAAATATAAAACAGTTTAAAATAATTAGTCAAATTAAATATCAAATATTTGCAAACACACACACATTTCTGGTTCTTTTTAAAAATCTCAAAATTTACAAACAAGTAACTATTTTTAAAGAAAATCATTTTTTGCCCTTTAATAGCAGAAATTCCATAGGATAACAGAAATTCAAAATTGATACAAGATGACACGAAATGAAAGATTTTGCAATTTGTGTGAGACAGATAATTGTAACTCTTCTTAAATAACTTAATTAATTCCGTATCGCAAGAAATTTAAGAAATTGAAGCAGAAATGCGTTACCAGTGCATTTTAAAGTTTCTAAAATATTTATAATTTTTGTCTTCGATATAGATTCAAGAAGACTTCTAAAGTTCAGCTCATATTTCTTAATTATTTTGGTGTTTATCCTTTATTTAAGGCAGGGGTGGGCAGTAAGTCAATTGCGATCGACCAGTGGATTACCAAGACATTTTAGTGAGTGAGTGAATATTTACGTCGCACTGTTCAGCTACACAAGGGCTTTTGGCATTTCGACCCATGGTCAAGTGACGAAGACGACACTTGAGCTGGCACCCCCTTCTCCTAACTACCACACCACACCAACGGGAGGACGTTTGAGCTGTCGACAGATTTAACTTGCATCTCTCCTCTACACAGCGGGTTTTTAATGGTACTGGGCTTAAACTCGTGACAAGCCAGCCAAGATCCGACGCCTTGACCACCAGGCTACCGCGGCCACCAAGACATTTGGGGGGTGACTGCCTTTATTGAGACCCAAGACGCGTATACCGAAAGAAACATGTATACCTTCATTGGTAGCGCTCGATGACGCTTAGCAGGTTTACTGCTGCAGTAGGAGAAAAAAAAGATCACTGCGATGCCAGACGTTTCAATGCTTTTTCGTCATACGCCAAATGAAGGGAACAATATCAACGATACCTCTTCCCGCGATAGCGCGAGATTAAATATATAAACATCTCTCAGACGCGCATTCAGACGATTGGGTTCTTGTGATGTCCCACAGTAGCACGGGATTTGGCAACACACAAATTAAGTGTATTCGTCGGTTTCAAATTCATCGGTCCACGTATGTTCTCTACTCCCAGCATTCAATACATCCACGCTCCATGGCCTAAAAGTCGCTCATAGTTGTTCAGACGTTTAAATTGACATTTTTTGGTGTTATACTTGTGTTTTTGTAGTAAAATTAGTAATCTATCATATTTTAAAAGAGGAGTTCAATTCGAAAACAAGTGTAAGAAAAGAAAACATTCACTTTGAAAATGGAATCAGCCCACCTACGCACTGGGTGGACCGCAACACTCTAAAAACATTAGAAGTAGCCCGTATCTTAGAAAAGGCCGCCCACTCCGATTTAAGGGATGATATTTCGATATTACGTCAAAAAAGAATATAATCAGCAACCAAAATAATCAGACGAAAATTGTTCGGAGATTTTAAAGTAAAATGCGTGCAGAAAATACTTCTAGATGGAGATTTCGATAGTAAAAAAAAAACGATATTTATAAACATTTACCTCTCAAAGCAATATATTCTTTGTATTATAATAAATTTACTCCGTTTATAACACATTTACAAACAATTTAATTTTTGATCTTTCCGAATAAAAAGACTACTCTACAAGCTCCAAAAAAGGTAAGTCCTCCTTTAAATTTCCTTCTTCTTTGCAGGAAAATGTTACTCCACCTGCGCCTACAAAAGCGAGTTCACCTTTACAATTTTAATTCAATTCTTCATTGTAGGTGATGACATCAAAGCCCAAAAGGGCGAGGCTTGTTGCTTCCCTTGAGGTTATCAGACACAAAATTCGTTCCAAGCTCGCAAGTTCTTCCACCAAAAAGATTATTCTTAAGTTGCGTCGACCTGTTCCTAACTAGGGTCTAGTTCATTATATGTTTACAGATATGCAATAGCAAAGTTTATTCAGTGTCTTCACTCTAGATGTGTTTTAGTAATACGATAATTACTTTCTTGAATGCAATTTGAATTATCTTGAAAGGAAAAAAAAAATATGTTGAAAATGTTAAAAAAACACACATATATTTGCTCTGACTAAATAAAATTGTCTTTTTCAGTATTTACGAATTATGTATCTTCGACCAATTTCGTCAAATCAAAAGCTGTTGCCAAATACCCCGGTTTTCAGCCGATCATTGAAACAATTCCCACGCACGCTCGAATCATTCTTAGAGCTTTCTCGATGATTTCTCGGCGTTATCTTATTTTCGCCAAATCCATTGCCAATCTGATAATCCAGGTCACATCTTCCATGGTCGCCATCTTATCTTATTTTTCAAGTTCACGATGGGAAGCGAACTTTGTAAATTTAATTTTCCCACTAGGACAAAAATGCTGCAGGTATAATAATATCATAGGCGATGAGTTTCACTCTGTTTTAATTACATTCCTCAGAATCTTAGGAAAGGAAAGTAAAATGTTCAATTTTAAAAAAAAAAATGTAAGCTAAGAACTGTACAAAATGGGACAAATAAAATCTAAAAATCCAATTTTAAATACAAAAGCAAATAGATTTTGGTGTGGGCTTTCCCCCACACCAAGTCAGATAACGATAAAGCAGATAAATGAAAAAAAAGTTGCACATAATGATTATTAAAAACTGGACAATCTATTAAAATGTAACGAACTAATTAAAGAAAGGAAATCCAACACTTTATTAGAGGTTTATGACGCTTCCCCCTCACTCAGTTTACGTCTCCATTTCTGTATTCAATATTTGAAGTTTCGTGGCAATAACACTAGACGCCAATTTTAGTGGCGTGAACCTCTCATAATAGCTTCGACATCGCATAAAATGATTTCGAAGCCACATGGATGCGTTTACGCGAGAAGTTTACTTTCTGTACGGAAATTTACACTGTAGGGAGAACGACGAAATGAATGGGGTCGAGAAATCCATAAAACTGAGTAGAGAGAAACTAATCAGAACTATTAAACGCTGGACGCGGCTTTGTGTGACAGATTTTCACATATTCATCCGATCAGCGACCCTTAATTTAACCGAGACATATTGTGTGTCTCAAAGCAAATTTCAGAGCAATGCGTGGAATACGTTAAAGAGTAGGATAAACTGTAGCTGACTTGTATAGGAATAAGGCACTATAGATGCATGGAAAAACTATTTACTTATGCATATCACATTTTTTGACGCTTATAAAAAATCATATATGATGAAATCTCTAAAAAATTATATTTGATGTAAAACACTAATCGAACGCAAGAATGCAAATAGATTTTAACGGAGGTAAGGGCTAGTTTAAGTATATCACAGACATAAGAAACAGATTATATTTTTACTTACAAATACGTTGAGAGTTCTACATTACGATATTCGAAATATACTGTAAACTTCCATAAATCTAGACCCCACTCAGAGAAAGGTTGCAATTAGACATGTTATACAAATGGTGGTAGACAAGAAATGCTATTGGAAGTGCAATGTTATTGTTTGTCAGTGCACTAGGGGTCTTTGTGGGAATTAAATCTAGAAATTCTAATATAATATGGAATGGAAGTAAAAAAAGTGTTTCAAAAATCTTCCTCATTACTTGTTGTTAATTCATAGTTACGAGGTTTCCGTGTTTAATAATAATCTTCTACAAAATTAATGTGAAATTTACATATTTATCTCTTCAATTTACTTGGAATATACATCAATTGCATCAATATTAAATACAATACTCATAATGAAAAAAAAATGTATATTATTGTGAAAGATATAAAACTACACATTTTTAAACTTTATATCGGACGAAATATCGAAAACAATTCAAAGATTAAAAGATAAGAATGTCAGAGCACGTTAAATTTTAAGCCAATAACATTAAAGTACCTCAGAAAACAATATTTAAAAAAACTCATTAAACATCAGTATGTCAAATCTAATACATATATCCCACACACAATAACACATAGAAAATAATGCGTCACGTGAAAAACCGCTAATAAACAAATAAAATTAATCGAGTGGAAATCAAAATAACGAATGGAACAAGGTAGAAAAATAAAAGTCATGTGATGAAACATCGAATAATAAAAAAATAAATAACGTAATAATTAAAACGGTTTCAGTTTTCATTTCAGTATATTAAACGGCTATTTCTCTTCCACGAATTAAATCGTTTTTTCGAATTTATTTTGATGAATTTCAGTATGTCATTTCTTCTCCAAACTTAGTTTCCAATTTGTCAAAAAATATATATATATCGGAACTAATTATTGAAAGGTTTGTTACGTTTGTGGTTAACTGGATAACACTCTTTGTTAACTTGTCGGTGGTATCAAAGGTAACTTTTTGAATAACAACTTGCAAAAATGCCCGACAGTATCGAGAACTGTCTCGTTTAACACAAGGAGGTAGACAGAACATAAGAAGGTAGGTGGACGTACGAACAGCATT
Source organism: Trichonephila inaurata madagascariensis (assembly GCA_019973955.1). Lineage (NCBI taxonomy): Eukaryota > Metazoa > Arthropoda > Arachnida > Araneae > Nephilidae > Trichonephila > Trichonephila inaurata. Next base: position 299,901 of record BMAV01023381.1, on the reverse strand, counting down.
TTGGTCCTGCAATGTGATCATCAAAAACTCCCAAGTCCTTCTGTTTCCATTTGTTACGTCCCTTTTAAGCGAGAATTTAAAAACTCAGAGATACTCGATATCAAAACTTTTGAAGAATCAGACATTTCTGAAAATGCATATGGTGACTATTAAAAACTGCGATTCCTCTCGAGTGATACGAATCGTTTATTTCATCAAATTTCAAACGTTTTATTTACAACATCGTCTACATTTCCTCTTGATAACGCCTACAGCTTTCCGCAGAAAGAGATTGATTTTCACAAGAGCCAAATTAGGCTAAGCTGCGCCAAACAATGATTCAAAAAGTAATAAACTTTGAAAACTGGTTCTAAATCGTAAATAATTTGATAAAGTCAGATTTTACTCAAAATGTTTTAATAGAATTTCAATTGGAAAAAATAATTTAATATAAAAAAAACAAAAAGTAAAAAATAAACAATAAATAATAATAATAATGTTCAAGTTTTCATGATTTTCGCAAAGTAAATAAATAATTCATTTATAAAAAGATCAGATTCTATTAAATAAATTGTATGAAAAATTATAATGGGGGTTTCTTCCACCAAGTCAGACAAGATAAAATGACAAAAGTACTATCGAGGAAAATGTCATTTTCGGCTTCTAGTTGGAGTTAAAAGTAGTGATCCTTTCCAATATTATTTCCCTTCTCTTTCTACGAGATCAGGATGCGGTTCAAATTCATCTTCCTCCACACGTCATAAAAGTAATCATATTTTTCATCCGGGGTATTTTCCCTCAGGAGCTAGTTTTCTTGTCTATTGGAGCCATCTTAAATCTCTATTATTGGTCATACATTTTTTCAGTAATTTTTTTTCCCTTTTCGGTCGAGCTTTTATATTTTCTTGGCATCCTGTACCGTATTAGAATCGACGGTGGTTGAAAACGGGGCTCGGATAGGAAGTGGGTTTGGGGAAGACGAATCAATACGGGGAAACAAAAATTTTGGGGGAAGGTGCATCATTAGTAGGAAAAGGGTTGAGGCTCTGAATTAGTAGCCTATTTAAGAGGTGGATGGGGGAGTTGGGCGGGGGTCTGAAACATCGGAGAATATTTTGATATATTTTCTTGGCTTGGATGAAAGTGGTTCAATAATTTTAAAGGTGGACATTTTACTTTTTTACATTTTCATCTGTTTGGGTAGAATTATTTAAAGTAGAGGATTTGGGCAAATTGGCCTTTTTTAAATAACTGTGGGACTATTAATTTACCTTATTGTTTCTCTTTTTCCATTTAGGGCATAATTTGGAATCGGGTGTGGGGGTTGTGAGCAGCTTATACATTTTGGCTCTAGAATGCAATCTGTGGAAATTCCAGTGACATCTAGAGAAGTAGGTCCGCGGCAGGAAGTTTAGTATCCAAACCCTCTGGCATTTAAAAACAGAGTAGGGTTGGGAATGTCCCAAAGATTTTCTTCAAATATCCACTTTAATAGATTTGGGTAGATTGGGGCTACTGAATTTTAAAAATTATATGTTTGGTTGGAAAACTGTTGTATCTTTCTTTATTGTGATTCTTCGACCTGAAAAAAACCTAATCAATAATCCTAAAAAATTTCTGATGGGGGTTCAACAGGTCGGTTCAAAAAACCCCGGCAGGAATTCAGGGTTTTGTGGGACTTATTTTAGAGGACTTTTTAAAAAAAGATTTAAAAAAAAAAGGATTTGTTTGAAGAGCAGAGTTCGTTTCAATAAGTAGATTCCCCGGGAAAGCAACGTTTAATGATTTCGGGTTACCCCCTTTCCCCGAACTTTCTGTATTTCAAGGGCGATTTATGACATCTCATTGTTTTTTGGAATAAAAAAATCGGCATCGTTGGAAACTTTGTCAATGTTTAGATGGTAATACAAGGCCTTTACCTGGGCACAGCAGCATTGGATCCATAAGCGTGTAACAAAACTTCATCCTGGTCGTGCCTTCACCCACCACGGACTCCAACAAGGGAGGCAGTGTGCCAGTCATCTGGCAAAACCAGGCTCGGCGCTTACCTAGAGTACACCCAGAATATAGTGATACAGCATCAGGGTGAGGATCCAATGGGTAAACCCGCTACCCCTTATCTGCAGCACTAACCCTACAGCAATGACTCTTCGGGGACACCGAAGAGAGGCATCACCAGCCGATTGACAGGAGCGGGCTCACTCCTGCGTCCCGTCTACAGCGAAGCGTGGGCCAAAGGTATTCCCAGGACACCATTTTCCTCCTTACGGGACGCCGCACACGGCAAACATGCGGGTTGGCTAACCAACGTTGTTAATCGAAAAAAAATAAAGCAACATAATCAAAATATTAAAAGAAATATACGAAAAGGAAATTAAATTAATGCAAGACAGAGAATGCAAACCAAAATATGTTAATAAATAATTGTAAATTTTCTCAGTAGAAAAAATTTATACTTCATACATCTTGAACTAGTGGTCTGTGGTCTAGACGAGAATTCGCAGAAAGAGAACCTAACATATTTTTCAGAGCTAGTAAAGTACATCTTTATAAAATCCTTTTCATAGAGGAAAACTCACTCCACACCACAGTTTGACTACGTCCCCAAGGCATGGTATTGGATCAAACGAAAAATTCCCATGCCTCACGTCAAGGTGCTCACCTTCTCCGTTTTTACTGACATGAAGGCAACGATGTGCGCGTGTTTTTGTTATTGTGAGCAAAAATACTGCGATTCGTCAAATTTGAAACGTCCGATTTAAAACTTCCCCTCTGAAAAAAATAAACCAGTTCTTTTCGAAAATTATATATATATATGTATATTAAGAAACTTACAGCATCTTATTTGATCGGAGAAAGTCACAACAGGTTGATTTTTGTCTCAACTTCGTTTCTTCTTTTTAATGAGAGAACGAACAAAAAGAGTTCTTTATAGAAAGAAACGGATATTTTATCCTACTGATTGATTAAAGAAAGCCCGCTTCGTACTGCAGGTTGCTATGACCCATAAGGCTTACAAATATATTTTTTTTCTTGAGCGCATCAAAACCGCTGTTGTATGCCTAATTTATTATTTAGTTTCAAGTTTCTTCTTATCAAGGAAAGAAAATAAGTTCATTTAAGAACTAGCAAAAAAACATTTTGTTTGTCTTATTTTTTTTTCTTTGGAGAAAGTTCGCAAAAGTCTGCAAGATAACCATGGCCCAAAAAGTATGGTATTGGTTAAAACGTAAGTTGTGAGCATCAAAAGCGCTTTTCTTTTTTTATGTAATTTCGTTTATTCGAGAGTGATTTCTAACATCATCTTCGTTTTTTTTTCTGATAAAATTACTTTAAGTAAAAAGCCAAAAGATGTTCTTTCAAAAACTAGAAAAACATCATCCTACCACCTCTCTATTTAGAGAAAACGCGCTGCAGGTTACCATGGCCTCCAAGCAATGATACTGGCATAAACGCAAATTCGTTCCCGTGCCTCACGTCAGCGTGCCCACCACCACCTTTTTTACTGATCTGAAGGCAACAGTTTACGCAGAGCAATTAACGCTCTTGGATGCAGCATCATTTCGGAGCTCGGGATGCCCCTTCTCGATGCCGAACAGTCGCCCGACAGCGTAATTTTTAAACACCTGTCGGAATGGACTGTACGTACCATTCTGGCACAGTTTTGCCCAAAGCGTAGGGCATTTGTCGTTTCGCATTTCATCAAAATCACCGCCATCCTCCACCAAATGCGAAATGTGCACTCAGAGGTCGCCATCTTCTCCTCCCTCTTCAACGCTCCCATAAGAAAGGCTCAAAGGCACCTGGTCTCGTATCCCCAACAGCCGAACGCAGAACTTTTCGCACTCTGTGGGAGTTGCTATGCTGTCCCCACGAGATGGACACGAACTGCCTAACGTCCAAGATGGAAAAGGTGTTTAGTTCCAAACCTTTCCATCAGTTCATCTCTTTCAATCATCCCAGGGTTATATATATATATATATATGGCCTAACATTCAACACCTGTTAGAGCCTTTCCACTTCATTGAGATAGATCCGGTGGGCATGGGGACTTTTACGTTCATGGTTTCTACGGAACTGGAGCCATGAAGGAATACATCGACTCTTCTTTCGAGTTCGAATTTTATCGAAGAGTTCTTCGACGGATTTTCTTGAAGCGGAGACAATTTGAAAATAAATCACTGAGGGCGATTACGCGTGATGGAGAATCGCGCGCGTACGCTTACGTATTTCGCGAACAAGATTTGCATTTTTATCCAAAAGCAGTGGTTTTTAATTCAGTTCAGTTCTTTTCATACAACTCGATAAAATATGCAAATTCTCTTAATTTATTTCATCAGTGTACAGATGGGACGAAATATCGAAAACAATTCAAAGATTGAAAGAAAAGTATAACAATGCACGTTAAGTTTAAGCCAATAAAGTTAAAGTACCTCAGAAAACAATATTTATAAAGACTCATTAAATAACATCAATAATGTCCATTTAGTGCATATATTCCACACACAATATCACATACAAAATAACAAGTGCGTAACGTGAAAAACCGCCAACAGCTAAAATTAATCGAGTGGAAATCAAAATAACGAATAGAACACAAGGTAAAAAAACATAAGTTATTTGATGAAACATAGAATATAATAATGAAAAAAAAAAATAGCATAACGTAATATTTAAAACTGTTACAGTTTTCATTTCAGTGTATTTTAAACGGCTATTTCTCTTCCACGAATTATATCTTTATAATTTATTTTGATGGATTTCAGTACATCATTTCTTCTCCAGATTTAGTTACCAACTTGTCAAAAAAAAAATCGGAACAAATTATTAAAAGATTTTTTTACGTTTGTGGTTAACAGCATTGTACCTCTAGCAACATCCACGGTTTGTTAGCCTGTCGATGGTATCAAAAGTAACTTTTTGAATAATGATTTGGAAAAAGGCCTGACATTAATCGCGAAAACTGTCTTGTATAGCAAGACAACACAAGAAGGTAGTTCAATATAAGAAAAGCATTTTCGTCCTGCAATGTAATCATCAAAAACTCCCAAGTCCCTTTTGTTCCCAATTGTCCAGTTACCGACATCTCCAGAATTTATCAGTATTGTTCCGATTACGTCACTTTTATAAGCGAGATTTTAAAAACGCAGAGATACTCAATATCAAAACTTGTAAAGATTTAGACCTCCTTGAAAATGCGCATCGTTACTATTAAAAATTGTCATTCCTCTCGAGTGACTCAAATTGCCATTTTAATCAAATTTCAAACTTTTTATTTATAACATCGGCCACGTTTCTTCTTGATAACGCTTACAGCTTATCGCAGAAAGAACCAAATATATTTTATAGAGCTAGTAAAGTAAATCTTTATACCACCCTGTTTAGAGGAAAACTCGCAGGTTGACAAGGCATAAAAGGCGTGGTATTGGTTCAAACGAAAAATTCCCATGCCTCACGTAAAAGTGTACAACTTCCTTTTTTTACTGACATGAAGCCAACGGTGTACGTGTTTTTTGTGTTATTGTGAGCATAAATACTGCGATTCGTCAAATTGGAAAAATCCGATTTAAAACTTCACCATCATAAAAAATAAGACAGTTCTTTTCAGAAATATATATAACTTACAGCATCTTGTTTGATCGGAAAAAGCCTTCTAAAAACAGCAGGTTGGTTTTTTCACCTTCGTTTCTTCTTTTTAATGAGAGATCGAAAAAAAAAAACAGTTATTATTATAACTATGAAACGGAAATTCATTTTATCCTATTGATTTATTAAACAGAGCCCTCTTCGTACTGCAGGTTGCAATGGCCCTTAAGGTAGGGTATTTGGCATACGAAAATCTGTCTTCTTGTGAGCATCAAAAGCGTTTATTTTCTCGTTTAAAATAATTTGGCTTCTTCGAGTGTAAATTTAAACATCTCTCTCTCTCTGGTGTTTCCTCCCCACTCTCCAATAAAGTTTTACAGGAGAAATCAAAAGTTCTTTTAAGAACTAGAAAAACATCATCCTACCACCTCTCTCATTTAGAGAAAGCCTGCTACAGGTTACCATGGCCTCCAAGCTATGGTACTGAAACTCGGTTCCGTGCCTCACGTCAGGGTGCCCACCGCCACCTTTTTTACTGACGTGAAGGCAACAGTTTACGCAGAGCAATTAACGCTCTGGGATGCAGCTTCCTGCGGGTGCAGCGTCAGCGTCATTTAGAAGCTCGGGATACCCCTTCTGGAGGCCGAACAGTCGCCCGACAGCGTAACACAATGCGTTCAACAATGGAGAAACTACTTAAATGAAATTGTTGTCTTTAATTTCGTTTTAACGAGTGCACTTTTATAACATCGTCTGCATTTTTTCAATCGATAAAGCTTCCATTTATTAAAGAAAAAAAAAGTTATTTTAAGAACAAGGAAACTTTACTTTTACACCTTGCTTACTTCGAGAAAGAAACATTGTGCGTTACCATGGCTCTCAGAGCATAGTACTGGTTAAAACGCATATTTGCTCCTGTGCCTCACGTCAGGGTGCCCACCGCCACTTTTTTAACTGACGTAAAGCGACGGTGTATGCAGAGCAACTAATGCTCTTGGATGCAGCGGCCTTCGGGCGCAGCGACTTTTCGGAATTCGGGTTATCCCTTCCTGAAGCCGAACAGTCGCTCGACGGTGTGACTTTTAAACACCTGTCTTAATGGACTGTGCGTACTATCCCGGCACAGTCCTGCCCAAAGTTTAGGGCACGCATCGTTTCGCATTTCATCGATATCACCGCCATTCTCCATCAAAAACGAAACATGAACTCGGAGGTCGCCATGTTCTCCACCCTATCCAGCGCTCCCATAGAAAGGCTCAAGGCCATCTGGTCTCGTGTCCCCAAGAGCCGACGGTGAACTTTTCTAACTCTATGGGAGCTGCTGTGCTGTCCCCACGAGACGGACACGGACTGCCCAAAGTCCAAGATGGAAAAGGTGTTTAGTTCCGAACCTTTCCATCAGTCCGTCACTTTCGATCATCTCAGGATATATATATATATATATATATATATATATGGCCTAACATTCAACACCTGTTAGAGCCTTGCCACTTCATAGAGATAGATTGGGTGGGCATGGGGGGCTCTTTCACCTTCATGGTCTCTACGGAACTGGAGCCATGAAGGAATGCTTCGTCTTTTGTTGAAGAAGTGTTCTTCCTTGACCGATTTTCATGAAGCGGGGACACTTTGATAATAAATCGCTGATAAATAGCGAAACCAAGTAAAATGCAACAAATGTGCTATGGTCATAAATCGAAATATTTGTTGTTGTAGATTAGAGCAGAAAATGGATTAGTGGAGCAATTACCAACACATGACTGATAGATAGAAATCCGCTATCAAGAAAAGTGGGAAGACAATTACACATCACCTCTTAAACGCTGCATCATATGGAGGGACGGAATTCTTCAGTAGTTTTTCACTTATTTTACAGAAATACATAAATTAGAAGACTTATTAAAAAAGATGGAATACGAATCCAAGAAAGTTTGTATTGGCTAAAACGCGCACTCGTTCCCGTGCCTATCGCCGCCTTTTTTTAACGTGACGGTAACGGTTTGCGCAGAACAATTAACGCTATTGGATGCAGCCTCATTTCGGCTCTTCAGGCTGTCCGATCCTCGCTTCTGCCTCCTCTTCAGGCTTCGCTGATCGCAATCACTGCTCGGATCTCTAGGCCTCGATGATCACAATCAACTCAATTTTTTTAAAAGCCTAAACTATTTTTCTCCCCAGGGGTGATGTGGCGCCATCACTATCGCTTATTACTTATAAGTAGCACCACCACATTGTAAATAGACTCCGCTATTTTATATCTTCAATTGTTTTCATATATGTTGCTCGTGCTGTGTAAATTTTATAATTAACACCATTTTAATTTTACTGTTTGGCATATATGTTTGTGTTGATTCAAATATTTCACCATGCATGTCCGACTTGGCTGCGTTCTTTGGCGTAAAGTCCCTAGTTTTGTATTGTTAAAATACCGAATTATATTTGAATTTTAAATGCTTGAACTTCAGTTTATTCAAAGAATATGAATGAGTGTTTTTCCCATAAATTTATACTTTTAAACTTGAATGTTTAAATAAATAGTAATCAAAAGTACCTGCAAAAATTTACAGTTAACATTTACATGTATAAATAAAAATAAAGATCAATTTCGAATTCAAGTCTAAAAAATATCTATTTATGCAGAATTCCTCAATAATCATTTTTTTAAGGGCTAACTCTAGAATGAGTAATTAAAATGTGGATATTTTTTGTCATCTTAACCATACAAACCTAGGGATTTTATATTAGAGAAATTTCTTTTGAAATTTGAAAAAATATATATATATATTTACGTAGTGCATACGCTGTTAAAAATTATTCACCATAAGTACTAACAAATCTTTGAATATAATATGAATTCAAATTTTAATATATTGCATGTTTAGCATTTTAAAAAATATTTCGTTAATATCATACAATTCGGTTGAAAACTACATGTTATGAGCAATATATATATATATACTGAAAAATTATATGAATATACAACAAATTTTTCATATAAGAAAAGCTAAGAAGCTAAGACATCGGTATGTTAAATTTATGAGTATATCTATAATAGTTTTTGTGAAATATTTATTTTAAAATTCAGAAGATTTGTGCGCTATGTTATACTTAATATTAATTAAATAGACAGAATAATAAAGTAATCGTTTGACGACGGCTTCCTTTACTATTAAAAATTATAAATGGCATTGTTGCAAACGTTAAGAATGTCATAATTTTAAATTCATGCTTTAACAGATTGATGTAGAAGATATAATACAAGCATTTAAAATAAATAAAAAATGCAGCCTGCAATGCCATGATCTTGACGAACACAAGATAGCATTTTCACTTGCCAGGGAAGAGTCGGCTCAGGCAGGAGCGAATTGGGCAAACAGTGAGGGCCCCGCCTTTTTGGTGGGTGCTGCTCTCGCAATTACAGTTTCCAGGGAAAATATCAAAATTTCAAATACAAAAATAAGTCTTGTAATTTTTCATACATTTTTATAACATTGAATTGTGGAATTGACTTTCAATATATTGTTGCGTTTGACAATATCTTAGGTTACTCCTTTATATAGATTTGTCCTCCTTTTACATAAACCGTACTCATTTTAAAACTTATACAGCCAAAATACACCTTTTGTACTCTAAAACTAAGTATTACTAAGAATAACCAACATACCTGGCGTGATTCCTTAATCGCGCCAAGCAGCACTTGTCAAATGATATGAAATCTTGGATGGCGTTTTAACTGTAACAAATCGTCAAGATAATAAATGGTTTCGCGATCGACCGGTGGACTACCTAGACATTTTAGCGAGTAAGTGAATATTTACGTCGCACTGTTCAGCTACACAAGGGCTTTTGGCATTTCGACCCATGGTCAAGTGACGAAGACGACACCTGAGCTGGCACCCCCCTTTCCTAACTACCACACCACACCAACGGGAGGACATTTGAGCTCTCGACAGTGGTACTGGACAAGCCAGCCAAGATACGATGCCTTGACCACAAGACTACCGCGGCCACCAAGACATTTTGGGATGACCGCCTTTACTGAGACACAAGACGCGTATACCAAAAGAAACATGTGCACCTTCATTGGTAGCGCTCGATGACGCTTAGCATGTTTACTGCTGCAGTAGGAGAAAAAAAAAAGATCACTGCGATGCAAGACGTTTCAATGTTTTTTCGCCATACGCCAACTGAAGGGAGCAATATCAACGATAGCTCTCCCCGCAATAGCACGAGATTAGCTATGTAAACATCTCTCAGACGCGCATTCAGACGATTGAGTTCTTGTGATGTCCCACAGTAGCACGGGATTTGGCAACACACAAATTAAGTGCATTCGTCGGTTTCAGATTCATCGGTCCACGTATGTTCTCTACTCCCAGCATTCAATACAACCACGCTCCATGGCCTAAAAGTCGCTCATAGTTGTTCAGACGTTTAAATTTACATTTTTTGGTGTTATACTTGTGTTTTTGTAGTAAAATTAGTAATCTGTCATATTTTAAAAGAGGAGTTCAATTCGAAAACAAGTGTAAGAAAAGAAAACATTCACTTTCAAAATGGAATCAGCCCACCTACGCACTGGGTGGACCGCAACACCCTAAAAAAACATAAGAAGCCCGTATCTTAGAAAAGTCCGCCCACTCCCGATTTAAGGGATGATATTTCGATATTACGTCAAAAAAGAATATAATCAGCAACCAAAATATTCAGACGAAAATTGTTCGGAGATTTTAATGTAAAATGCGTGCAGAAAATACTTCTAGATGGAGATTTCGATAATAAAAAACGATATTTATAAACATTTACCTCTCAAAGCAATATATTCTTTGTATTATAATAAATTTACCCCGTTTATAACACATTTACAAACAATTTAATTTTCGATCTTTCCGAATAAAGACTACTCTACAAGCTCCAAAAAAGGTAAGTCCTCCTTTAAATTTCCTTCTTCTTTGCAGGAAAATGCTACTCCACCTGCGCCTACAAAAGTGAGTTCACCTTTACAATTTTAATTCAATTCTTCATTGTAGGTGATGACATCAAAGCCCAAAAAGGCGAAGCTTGTTGCTTCTTTTGAAGTTATCAGACACAAAATTCGCTCCAAGCTCGCGAGTTCTTCCACCAAAAAGATTATTAAGGCGCGTCGACCTGTTCCTAACTAGGGTCTAGTTCATTTTAAGTTTACAGATATGCAATAGCAAATTTTATTCAGTATCTTCACTCTAGATGTGTTTTAGTAATACGATAATTCCTTTCATGAATGCAATTTGAATTATCTTGAAAGGAAAAAAAAAATATGTTGAAAATGTTAAAAAACACACATACATTTGCTCTGACTAAATAAATTTTTTTTTTCAGTATTTACGAATTATGTACCTTCGACCAATTTCGTCAAATCAAAAGCTGTTGCCAAATACCTCGGTTTTCAGCCGATCATTGAAACAATTCCCACGCAAGTTCGAATCATTCTTAGAGCTTTCTCGATGATTCCTCGGCGTTATCTTATTTTCGCCAAATCCATCGCCAATCTGATGATCCAGGTCACATCTTCCATGGTCGCCATCTTATCTTATTTTTTCAAGTTCACGATGGAAAGCGAACTTTGTAAATTTAATTTTCCCACTAGGACAAAAATGCTGCAGGGATAATATTATCATAGGCGATGAGTTTCACTGTTTTAATTACATTCCGCAAAATCTAAGGAAAGGAAAGTAAAATGTTCAACTTTAAAAAAAAATGTAAGCTAAGAACTGTTCAAAATGGGACAAATAAAATCTAAAAATCCAATTTTAAATACAAAAGCAAATAGATTTTGGTGTGGGCTTTTCCCCACACCAAGTCAGATAACGATAAAGCAGATAAATGAAAAAAAAGTTGCACATGATGATTATTAAAAACTGGACAATTTTTTAAAATGTAACTAATTAAAGAAAGGAGATCCAACACTATATTAGAGGTTTTGACGCTTCCCCCTCACTCAGTTTACGTCTCCATTTCTGTATTCAATATTTGAAGTTTCGTGGCAATAACCCTAGACGCCAATTCTAGTGGTGTGAACCTATCTCATAATAGCTTCGACATCGCATTAAATGATTTCGAAGCCACATGGATGCGTTTACGAGAAGTTTACTTTCTGTACGGAAATTTACACTGTAGGGAGAACGAGGAAATGAATGGGGTCGAGAAATCCATAAAACTCTGAGTAGAGAGAAATTAATCAGCGCTGGATGTGGCTTTCTGTAACAGATTTTCATATATTCATCCGATCAGCGACCCTTAATTTAACCGAGACATATTGCGTGTCTCAAAGCAAATTTCAGAGCAATGCGTGGAATACGTTAAATAAGTTAGAGTAGGATAAACTGTAGCGGACTTGTGTAGGAATAAGGCACTATAGATGCATGCTAAAAACTATTTACTTATGCATATCACATTTTTAAAGAGTTTGACGCTTATAAATAATCATATATGATGAAATCTCTAAAAAATTATATTTGATGTAAAACACTAATCGAACGCAAGAATGCAAACAGATTTTAACAGAAGTAAGGGCTAGTTTAAGTATGTCACAGACATAAAGATTATATTTTTACTTACAAATACGTTGAGAGTTCTACATTACGATACTGTATACTTAAGCGAGATTTTAAAAAAGCAGAGATACTCAATATCAAAACTTGTAAAGATTCAGACCTTCTTGAAAATGCGCATCGTTACTATTAAAAATTGTGATTCCTCTCGAGTGACTCAAATTGCTTATTTCATCAAATTTCAAACTTTTTATTTACATTTAAACATTTTCCACGTTTCTTCTTGATAACGCTTACAGCTTATCGCAGAAAGAGCCAAATATATTTTTAGAGCTAGTAAAGTAAATCTTTATACCACCCTGTTTATAGAGAAAAACTCACTTCACACTACAGGTTGACAAGGCATAAAAGGCGTGATATTGGATCAAACGAAAAATTCCCATACCTCACGTCAAGGTGCTCACCTTCCCTTTTTTACTGACATGAAGGCAACGGTGTACGTGTTTTTTATGTTATTGTGAGCATAAATACTGCGATTCGTCAAATTGGAAACGTCTGATTTAAAACTTCACCATCGAAAAAAATAAAACAGTTCTTTTCAGAAATATATATAACTTACAGCATCTTCTTTGATCGGAAAAAGCCTTTTAAAAAAATCAGGTTGGTTTTTTCACCTTCGTTTCTTCTTTTTAATGAGAGATCGAAAAAAAAAACAGTTATTAGAACTATCAAAAGGAAATTCATTTTATCCTATTGATTTATTAAATAAAGCCCTCATCGTACTGCAGGTTGCAATGGCCCTTAAGGTAGGGTATTTGGCTTACGAAAATCTGTCTTCTTGTGAGCATCAAAAACGTTTATCTTCTCGTTTAAAATAATTTAGCTTCTTCGAGTGTAAATTTAAACATCTCTCTCTCTCTGGTGTTTCCTCCCCCCTTTCCGATAAAGTTTTACAGGAGAAATCAAAAGTTTTTTTAAGTAGAAAAACATCATCCTACCACCTCTCTTACTTAAAGAAAACCTGCTACAAGTTACCATGGCCTCCAAGCTATGGTACTGACTTAAAAGCAAACTCGGTCCCGTGTTTCACGTCAGGGTGCCCACCGCCACCTTTTTTACTGACGTGAAGGCAACAGTTTACGCAGAGCAATTAACGCTTTTGGATGCAGCTTCCTTCGGGTGCAGCGTCAGCGTCATTTAGAAGCTCGGGATACCCCTTCTGGAGGCCGAACAGTCGCCCGACAGCGTAACACAATGCGTTCAACAATGGAGAAACACAATACTTAAATGAAATGGTGGAGACGCGTTTCATCTTCCCATTTGTCTAATTTGTTGTCTTATTGAAAGCATCAAAAGTGTTTGTCTTTAATTTCGTTTTAACGAGTGCACTTTTATAACATCGTCTGCGTTTTTTCAACCGATAAAGCTTCCATTTATTAAAGAAAAAAAAAGTTATTTTAAGAACTAGGAAAAACTTTATTTTTTACACCTTGCTTACTTCGAGAAAGAAACATTGTGCGTTACCATGGCTCTCAGAGCTTAGTACTGGTTAAAACGCACATTTGCTCCTGTGCTTCACGTCAGGGTGCCCACCGCCACTTTTTTAACTGACGTAAAGCGACGGTGAATGCGGACTAACTAATGCTCTTGGATGCAGCGGCCTTCGGGCGCAGTGACTTTTCGGAGTTCTGGTTATCCCTGCCTGAGGCCGAACAGTCGCCCTCGACGGTGTGACTTTTAAACACCTTTCGGAATGAACTGTGAGTACCATCCTCGCACAGTCCTGCCGAAAGCTTAGGGCACGCAACGTTTCGCATTTCATCGATATCGCCGACATTCTCCACCAAAAGCGAAACGTGCACTCGGAGGTCACCATCTGCTCCACCCTCTTCAGTGCTCCCATAGAAAGGTTCAATGCCACCTGGTCTCGTGTCCCCAAGAGCCGACGGCGAACTTTTCGCACTCTGTGGGAGCTGCTGTGCTGTCCCCACGAGACGGACTGCCTAACGTCCAAGATGGAAAAGGTGTTTAGCTCCGTACCTTTCCATCAGTCCGTCTCTTTCAAACATTTCAGAAATTATATATATATATATATGGCCTAACATTCAACACCTGTTAGAGCCTTGCCACTTCATAGAGATAGATCGGGTGGGCATGGGGGCTTTCACCTTCATGGTCTCTACGGAACCGGAGCCATGAAGGAATGCTTCGACTTTTCCGAGTTCGACTTTTGTTGAAGAAGTGTTCTTCCTCGACCGATTTTCATGAAACGGGGACACTTTGATAGTAAATCGCTGCTAAATAGCGAAACCAAGTAAAATGCAATAAATGTGCTATGCTCATAAATCGAAATATTTGTTGTTGTAGATTAGAGCAGAAAATGGATTAGTGGAGCAATTACCAACACATGACTGATAGATAGAAATCCGCTATCAAGAAAAGTGGGAAGACAATTACACATAACCTATTAAACGCTGCATCATATGGAGGGACGGAATTCTTCAGTAGTTTTTCACTTATTTTACAGAAATACATAAATTAGAAGACTTACTAAAAAAGGTGGAATACGAATCCAAGAAAAAGAGTTTCTATTGACTAAAACGCGCAATCGTTCCCGTGCCTATCGCCGCCTTTTTTTTTATTGACGTGACGGCAACGGTTTGCGCAGAGCAATTAACGCTCTTGGATGCAGCCTTATTTCGGCTCTTCAGGCTGCCCGATCCTCGCTTCCGCCTCCTCTTCAGGCTTCGCTGATCGCAATCACTGCTCGGATCTCTAGGCCTCGATGATCACAATCAACTCAATTTTTTTTTAAAGCCTAAACTATTTTTCTCCCCAGGGGGTGATGTGGCGCCATCACTATGGCTTATTACTTGTAAGTAGTGCCACCACATTGTAAATAGACTCCGCCCTTTTTTATCTTTAATTGTTTTCATATATGTTGCTCGTCTCTATGTAAATTTTATAATTACCACCATTTTAATTTTACTGTTTGGCATATATGTTTGTGTTGATTCAATAAATTTGACCGACTTGGCTGCGTTCTTTGGCTATGTGGATTAGCTTACCCCCACATTTGGCCACAAGGCGTTCTTGGATGCAGCGTCATTTCGGAGCTCGGCAGAACAGTCGCCCGACAGCGTAACCTGTCGGAGTCGACCGTGCGTATCATCCTGGTGCAATCCTGTCCATAGCGTAGAGCACGCATCATTTCGCACTTCATCGGAATCGCCAACATCCTCCACTACATGTGAAACGCGCACTCGGGGGTTATTCTCATAAAGAAGCTCAAGGTCACATGATCTTGTGTCCCTAAGAAAAAAAAGGCGAACATTTCCGTTCTCTATGGGAACTTTTGTGTCGTCCTCACGATACAGACACAGATTTCGTATCGTCTAAGGTGGAAAAGGTGTTAAATTCCGCATCTTTCCATTAGTCCGTATCCTTCGATAATCTCAGGGTGTGGCCTAACATACAACACCTGTTAGAGCCTTGCCATTTTATCGAGCCAGCTACGATAGGCATAGGAACTCCTACCTTTAATATCTCTATGAAACTAGAGCTATGATGCAATACATTGAATGTTATGTTTTAATATATAACCCGACAATCAAAACAATTTAATTCTTTCTTAAATTTTCGAAAATAATGATTAAAATGATGTTTATTATTCTGGTTGGTTGATTGATTGATTGTACTATTGTATGGCACAAGAGCCAAATTAGGCTAATATGCCCATACCTACATCCCTTAAAAGTGAAGGCTTCAAGAAAAATTACCTGAATGAGACTTTTGCTCTTTAATGAGTGAGTTAGCTTTGGGCTTGTGGTGCAAAAAGCCAATTTCGGTTAAACTGCGTCAACCGTTTGTCAAAAGAATAAAAACGTATCAAATATGTATCTAAAAATATCGAACATGTACAGGTAATGTATATTCAAGGACAACAAATATAAAATATCAAATTAAATATAGAAATCCAATCCTAAAAATGAAAGCTAAAAAAATTTTGGTGGGGATTTTTCCCTCACCAAACCAAATGAGTATTAAACAGATGAAAGTGATGTGACCATTGAAAATTGGACAATCCATTAAAATGTGATGAACAGAGTAAGAAAAATTGCATGAAATACATTTAGGAGCCTTCTCACCTAACAAATGCGTGTGCTACGACCAATCCGAAGTACAGTTAGTATGACATCGGCTCTTCTCATCGGCATTATAGGCAATGCTCCACTCACATCCTTCTTTCAATGTGTTGCAAATGGGATGGTCATTTATGTAATATGCTAATTAAAGTACTCAGCATAAATGAAATGTTTCAGAATTGTAGTGATAAACAAAATGTTTCTTTGAGATGATTTCCTATTTTGTTTATTATGAAGCTTATCAGTTTAGAGGTGAACGCATTTCATGAAAAATTCCTAAATCACACAGTAAAGTTGATTAAAAGTTTCTCTTAAAACACATCAATCTTTCAGAAACTGAAACAGCCTTAAGCAACATTGAGTTCTTTTAGGAAAAATTCCAGGAAGTAACCATGATTACAGATTTTTAGCTGTTGGCATCTACTAAATAAACCACAGCTTCGCAGTTTGTGAGATACGTAAATGGTTTAAAATTTAAAAATAGAACTAATTTTTTAATAATAAAGTTAGTCATTCACACAACATTTCAAAGATTCCGAAACGTTAATCTGGGTTCTACAGTCTACGTGATCCAGTAGTGTAAACAGAATGAGCGCATGTATAGGAAGGATTTACATTTTGAAAATACGTACACAAAACCGTGGAGGTGTAGTCATGATAAAAAAAAATTAAAAATAAAAATAAAGATTAGAAATAATTGGTGTATGGGAGGTGTTTAAACCCTCAAACACCAATCCTGTGATTGAGTGCTTCAGATATTGCCAAGTGAAATTGCGTTAATTCTGCGAAAAATCACCGAAACGGTAAAGTATTAAATGTCAATTACTACTTATCAAATAACTTCAAGAGCCAGTCAATATAGAAAGAAAAATTTCTTACTGTATCTTACGTTGTTCTTGTTGCACTAAATATACAAGTAATATAAGAGAAGTTTAAGTCAATTCTTACTTGGGTCAACAAAGAAGCATTTTATTTTAGTTAATTTTTATTAAATTGTTACAATTAATGTAAATATGTATATGCATATAATAGAATCACAATATTAAGTGACAAAATAGAATGCGATTTTCATTGCAATTTTCCATTTTCCTTTCTATAAATGGTGTTCGGCTATTTTTTTTTTTTTGTGTTTGTTTGTTACTATTTATATTCATTCATTTAATTTAACTATTCCTATAAAATGATATAGTAAAAAAGAAATCACATTTCTCAGAAATTAGGCCATTTCCCGTGGGATTTGAACCCACGAACTTCGGAAAAGAAGTCCAACGCGCTATACATTGCTTTCAGGGAAACAAAGAATAATTTTCCTTTCTATCTATATACGCTGTTGGACTACAATTTTTGTTTGTGTTACTATTTTTATTCATTTTTTAAATTTAATTAATGAATTAATATTTGAAAAAATGCATTAACATCAAGTGTCATCCACTACAAGTTTTAAAAAATGTATTTGAACTCGAATGGATGAATAGAAAGTATTTTATTAACGACTGAAGATTTGAACAAGATATATAAATAAATATATAGGGAGAATGTGAACTTATAGTAGAAATTGAAAAATCAGCTTAAATGACATACACTATTTGGATAGTTGGCCAGCTTGGAAAATTCATTTCAATGGAGTAAAAAGAGAGAAAAAAAGTGGGTTAGAGTTACGACAAATTATTTTTCATAGAAATTTTAAAGTAATGTAAATTTTAAAGTCGATGAAATGCAAGTTTTAACTTGTCTCGGAATTTAAATAAATCATTATAGTGAAGACACGTACATATAGATGGCAGCACAACACTTTAGTACTTGGCAGTGTAGTACGTGCTGTTACCTGCTTTTTCTATCACACGAATTATTTTTCAGCGTGAACGTTGTTGATCATATTAAAGTTGAGCTGACGATGGAGAATATCTCCACCAATAGATTACCGTTAGGGAAAATAGAGGCTGCTGCATTTTAAAATTGAACTAGGACTTATATAAAGGAGAATGAAAGTGTTTCACACAGATGTATTTTCTTCATAACTCGATGGTGATTTAAAACAACGAATAGCGTTGTCAGTAATGATACTCTGCGAAATTAATTTGAAATTTGCAATTGTTTTCTTTTCAGTTCAAATACAGAGAACTTACATAAACTACAATAGTACTTACGACAAATATATTTTATGTACTTTCTTATTTTGTGAAAGTTATATAACTATAAATTTTTAAACAATATATGGTATGAAATATAGAAAACAATTCAATGACTAAAAGAAAAAATAATATAGTTTAAAAAATGACTTTTTAGACGCGAAGCCCTTTAATGTACCACAGAAAATATTTTAAAAAGTCGTTTCAAACATCAATCATGTCAATTTGATATACATATATCACACACATAACGCATAGAAAAATAACAAAAAGAAAAAGAAGAATAGAAGAATGTCATGTGATGAAGCAACAAATAATGAAAATAAATAAATAAATAAATATAATAGGTCAACGCGTAACAGTGCTCATCTCAGTGTCTTAAATGGCGATTTCTCTCATGCACGCATTATATCTTTATTTCTGACTTATATTCTCATGAATTTCAATACGTCTTTTCTCTTCTCCAGACTTAATTTTCAAATCAAAAAAAGCAAAAAATATCGGAACTAATTACTAAAAAGTGTTGGGTAAGCGGTTAACAGCATAATTTTTCGAGCAACATGCACTCTTTGAATAGCATCTCGAAAAAAGGCCTGAGAACTTCCTTCTCTCACGAGACATAACACCAAGGTACGAACAGCATCGTCGTCCTGCAATGCAATCATCAAAAACTCCCACGTCCCTTCGTTTCCAATTGTCAACATCTTAAGATGTCACCAGGATTTGTTTGAACCGTGTCTTTTTCCCCACAACGAGACTTTTTAAAAACACACAGATACTCAATTTCAAAACTTTTGGAGAATTACATACATGGCTAAACATGCATTTTTTTTAGTTTTAAAACTGCGATTCTTCTCGAGTATTTTCAATTACATTTCAAACGTGTGATTAATTACGTCATCTCCGTTTCTTTTTATCTAACGAACGAACAAAAACACTTCTTTTAAGAACAAGAATATTTTTATATCATCTTTTATATATTTATCAACGAAAGCCACCTGGAGACTGCCGACAGCCATGGCCCACAAAGCACGGCATTGGATACATTTACATTTATTTGTTACCGTATCAACAGTGGAGTAAAGACATTCATTAAATGCAATTGTTGAAATATTTCATCTCCCCAGTTTCCTAATTTTTAACTTGTTGTGTGCATGAAAACTGCTGTTCTGCGCTTTTATTATTTGATTCACAAGTTCTTCGTCTCTTTTTAAAAAAAACTTTTCTTCGTCTTTTCTTTAAGAACGAAAAAAGAAAAACGTTCTTTTGAAAACTAACGAACAAAAATTTGATCATTTTTTTTTTCTTTTTGAAGAAAATCAGCTTTGTCATGGCCCAAAAGGTATGGTTTTGGTTAAAAAGAAAATTTATTTCCGTACCTCACGTCAGGGTGCCCACCGCCGCCTTTTTTACTTACTTTAAGGCAACGGTGTACACAGAGCAACTCACGCTCATGGATTCTGTGCTCTTCAAATGTAGAAACATTTCGGAGCACAGAAAATCCCTTTTCGAAACCGAACAGTTTCCCGATAGTACTTTTTAAACACTTATCGGAATGGACTGTGTATACCATCCTGGCACAGTTCTACTTAAAGCGAAGAACACGAATCGTTTCACACTTCATCCAAAATTGTCGAAATCCTCCACCAAATACAAAACGTGCATTTGGAGGTTGTCATTCTCTCTAACTCTACCATAGCGAGGCTCAAGGGCACCTGGTCTCGTGTCCTCAAGAGCAGAAGGTGAACTTTTCACATTCTATGAGAACTATATTGTCCCCACAAGATGGGCATGGACTTCTTATCTTTCAAGGTGGAAAACTGCGTTACGCACCTTTCCATCTCCTTCGAAATTCTCAGGGCCTTGCCATTTTTCTGATCGAGATCCGCTAGGGGTGGGGACTTTTAACTTCACAGTCTGTACGCGACTGAAGCCATGAAGAAATAGTTCAACTCTTTTTTCGAGCTCAAATTTTGTCGAAGAGTCTTCGATAGATTTCTTGAACTCAAATTCAGTGGCGCAACAGCCCTTGAGGACCAGGGCCTACTGCGTCCATCCCAGTTACTTGACGACGATGATGATTGTTTGATTTTATCGCACAAGAGCCAAATTAGACTTAGCTGCACCAAACAATGATTCAAAAAGTAATACAACTTTGAAAACTGGTTCTAAATCGTAAATAATTTGATAAAGTCAGATTTTACTCAAAATGTTTTAATACAATTTCACAATTGGAAAAAATAATTTAATATAAAAAGTAAAAAGTAAATAATAATAATAATGTTTAAGTTTCATGATTTTCGCAAAGTAAATAAATAATTCATTTATAAAAAGATCATATTCTATTAAATAAATTCTATAAAAAATTATAATGCGGTGAGGGTTTCTTCCACCAAGTCAGACAAGGTAAAATGACAAAAGTACTATCGAGGAAAATGTCATTTTCGGCTTCTAGTTGGAGTTAAAAGTAGTGATCCTTTCCAATATTATTTCCCTTCTTTTTCTACGAGATCAGGATGCGGTTGAATTTCATTTTCCTCCACGTCATAAGTAATCATATCTTCTTCATCCGTGGTATATTCCTCAGGAGCTGGTTTTCTTCGTCTATGTGGAGCCATCTTAATCTCTAGTATTGCGTCATACATTTTTTTCAGTAATTCTTTTTTCCTTTTCCGGCTCGAGCTTTTGATATTTTCTTGGCATCCTGTACCGTATTAGAATCAGACGGTGGTTGAATAACGGACTCGGATGAGGAAGTGGGTATGATTGAGGAAGACGAATCAATACGGGTAAACATATCATTGGTGGAAGGTGCATCATTAGATGTAGGAATAGGTAGTTGAGGCTCTGAATTAGTAGCTGCTATTGAAGAGGTGGATGGCAGGAGTTGGGCTTGGGTTGAAGATCTAGAAACATCAGGAGGAGATATTGATATATTTGGTCTTGGCTTGGATGAAAGTGGTTCAAGTAATTTTAAAGGTGGACATTTTACTTTGGTTACATTTTCATCTGTTTGGGTAGAATTATTTAAAGTAGAGGATTTGGCAAATTGAGCGCGTGTTTGAGATAACTGTGGGACTATTAATTTACCTGTATTTGTTTCTCTAATTTCCATTTAGGGCATAATTTGGAATCTGGTCGATGAGGTTGTGAGCAGCTTATACATTTTGGCTCTAGAATGCAATCTGTGGAAGCATGTCCAGTAGACGCACATCTAGAGCAAGTCAGTTGTCCGCGGCAGGAAGTTTGCGAGTATCCGAACCTCTGGCACTTAAAACAGAGTAGAGGATTCGGAATGTACGGACGGATTTTGCAGTTCAAATATCCAGCTTTAATAGATTTGGGTAGATTAGGGCTACTGAATGTTAAAATTATATGTTTGGTTGGTATAACTGTTGTATCTTTATTGAGATTCTTCTGACCTGAATAACACCCTAATCAGATAATCCATCCAAAATTTCTGCATCAGGGGTGGTCAACAGGTCAGGTTCGGAAATAACACGGCAGGAATTCAGGGTTTTGTGTGGACATCATTAGAGGACTATTTAGAAAAGATTTAGCAAGAAGAAAGGACTTAGTTTGAAGAGCAGAGTTCGTTTCAATAAGTAGATTCCCGGAACGCAATCGTTTTAATGATTTCGGTTCACCACCTATTCCTACGAGAGCTTTCTGTATTGCAAAGGGCGATTTCTTCGACATCTCATTGTTTTCAAGTGAAAGTAATAAAAATCTGGCAGCCGTTGAAACTTTGTCAATGTTGAGAGTGAGTAATACAAGGCCTTTAACCGGGTACAGCAGCATTGGATCCATAAACGTGTAAAAAAACTTCATTCTGGCGTGCCTCCACCCACCATGGAGTCCAACAAGGGAGGCAGTGTGCCGGTCATCTGGCAAAACCAGGCACTGCGCTTACATAGAGTACACCAGAATATGTGATACAGCTAGGGTGGGATCCAATGGGTAAACCGCCACCCCTTATCTGCAGCACTAACCCTAGCAATGTTCTTCGGGACACGAAGAGAGGTATCCCAGCCGATTGACAGGAGCGGGGTCACTCCCGCCTCCCGTCTACAGCGAAGCGTGGGCCCAAAAGGGATTCCCAGGGGCACCATTTTCCTCCCTACGGGACGCCACCGCAAACATGCGGGTTGGCTAACAAACGTTGTTAATCGGGAAAAAAATAATGCAACATAATCAAAATATTAAAAGAAATATACGAAAAGGAAACTAAATTAACGCAAAACAGAGAATGCTGTAACGAACTCTAGACCTTTTCTTACTCGAGGTGGCAACGCGGACTGATCAGAGGGAGTGCGCATGCACGAGTGCCAAGTAAGAGGGAGTGGGCGTTTACCTCTCGACGAGAGGCCAAGATTTTGTGTGCTCCATCCGTGAGTGTATAAAGTATGTGATTTCCTTTCGACAAGAAAGATTGTTTTTAGCTCCATCCACGAGCGTAAGGGAATATTTTCTACGAATGTCATAAATTTTGGAAAATTAATGATTTTCCTAAAAATTGTAAATAGTGTACAAATTGTTTATGTCTGTGGACTGTCCTGTGTGCTTGAAAAATAAACTTCAAAATACCCAACCAAGTGTCATAACTTAGATGCTTAGGACGTTACAATGCAAACCAAAATACGTTAATAAATAATTGTAAATTTTCTCAGTAGAAAAAAATTTATACTTTATACATCTTGAACTAGGGGTCTGTGGCTAGACGGGAAAAAAAGGGAAAGGGAAAAAGGGGGGTAGAAAAGAGGGGGGGAAAGACACTAAGCACCTGGGGTTTGTGACCCTTTCTTTTCTAAAAAAATGAGCTCCTAAAGGAAGAAATATGCAGTAGCAATAAGTATTGAGGTTGAGTGAGGTTAATATTGTCCCCAGCAATTGGAAGCTCCCTCTGATTTGATTTGATTGTTCGATTTTTATGGCACAAAAATTAGGCTAAGCTTCGCCAAACAATGATTCAGAATGTAGTAAAATTTTGAAAACTGGTTCTAAATTGTTCATAATTTGAAAAGATTTTGCTCAAGATATTGAAATTCTATTAAAAAACTGGACAAGATAATTTAATATAAAAAATTAAAATAAAATAATGTTAAAATTTTCATAATTTTCGCAAAGTAAATAAAGTAATTTATTTTTTAAAAGATCACATTGCCGTAAATAAATCCTATCAAAAATATAATTGATGTAAAAACCAATTAAATATTAGAATGCAAATACATTCGGATGGGGATTTTCTCCAACCAAATCAGATAGGGACAAAACACATGAAAGAAAAAAGTGCGATGATGATTAAAAACTGGGCAATCTATTAAAATGTGATGAACAGCGTACGGAACCTTGCAGGAAGGACATTCTGGAGCATTCTCACCCATTAAAAGATGTCTGCAACATATGAAAGCTATTCTCGTAGAAATAAGCGAAAATGCGTCAATTTGGCATCAAAACTGTGAAATTATGATTATAATCCGTTCTAACCATAACCTCACATTAATAACCACTGAGGTTGGATCCTTTTTTAACCCACGCCTTTATTTATCGCTGTGAATTATTGACAGGTTTAATACAGAAAAACGATTGCAAACGGAGTTTTGTACAACTTCTTTGCCAAATTTTTGGACTAAAATAGGTATCTATACTTGGTTTAATGTAGCTTTCATAGAATCCAATATTTATCTTTGTGCTATTATCACTTATTTCCATGGATTGAACGGCAAAAACTTAGCGAAACTTAGATTTTGACAACCTTTCTTGGTTACCATATTCTATAAATTTCCAGAAGGTTTAAAATTCCACAGGTTTTTTTTCCCAAAATATTGTTTTGAAGACATGGATGAAAAATGTAAGCATTCAAATAAAAATAGTTCTCATTGAAGGCAAATGCATAGATGCAGTTGCATCCTATTTTAATGTACTTTTTGTCGCCAAATTGAGAGACAATGTTTGCCAAGTTAGCTACTTTTCTTACGCACAAAACTATTAACCAAGAGTTCCGTATTCTCTGACAATTATATACTTAGCACAATTTTGGCGTGATTTTAATAATCGTCGCCAAGTTATGCACCCAAGTAGTACTTTAACAGTAGCTTCATGTACCTAAAGATGACATGAAGTATTTTGTGATTTAACACAATATCAAATAGACGAAATAATATCAAATGATTACCATGTCAAACAAGTTAACATTAAATCAATAATTAGCTGGTCTATATATTAAATAATATTTTTCTGCACATCTTGGCGACAAAAAATAATTTGGAGCAGAAAATTGCGTAAAGTCTGAAAATAACAATCGTAGTGTCTAGTAACTATCGGTTATACAACAGCAGAAGCTTAAGTGTGGAATAGGTGGCAATTGGACTTGTGGCGATGTTTATTTAGAAGTCAGAATGTGAATTCGGCTCCTCATTATTTCTTGGCTTCGCGCGCTTCATTACTCTCGGAACACTTATCACAACATATGGGTAGTTTGAGGACTGATTTTGGTTGCCAAAAAATTGACTTCGCTAACAGACCACTGATTCTACACTTTAAACCGGCGCCAAACTTAAATTTTCTTGTTTTTTGCTACAAGAAAACCAATGTTTTACCCTTGTTTCGTCTTTTTTAAATGCGTAGGAATTTTCTCGAGAAAGAAGAAATTCTGCGTATTCTACCTGATGTGACCAGTTCTTTTTTATTGTATAAACTGGAATTATCGTAAGAAAGGAGAATAAAAAATGAATAATTCTCACAAAAAGTTTCAATTCCATTTAGTTTTTCAAAGCTGGATTAGAATTGTCAGGAAGGAGAAAATAAGCTTGTTCAAATTATAATCAGTGATTTCTTTACATTTCTTTCGTCATTTTTATATGTACTTTCTTGAGAAATTCTATTTTTACTTCATATGTTTTACATATCAGCTTCAGATTCATCGCTACTCAAATGTAATGTCTTCAGCGAACATCACTTCATAATTTCAGCACTGATAAAAGCGAACATTACTGATTTAATAATTTTGTTTTATGACTTGTAAATCTGTCATTTTCCATAAAAAGTTAGTATCGTATTTTTTGTGTGGAATAAAATGTTTGATTTTTGAATGGCTGGATATTTTATCGCTCTTAGAATCCAGAATTATTTTTAACGTTTTGAATTTTTAAAAGTTATTTTGTCTTAGACAACTGCAGAACCAGATACGCTGTTAGCTTAATAGAGGTTATTTATTTGCAAAAAGGATAACGTAATATAAACAGCCGCCATCCTGCTTCGTGTTGTAACGAATTCCAAATCTGAAAGTTGCAGTTTTTGCGCCATCTTGCTGCATTTTTATAATCGTCTCTAAAGAATACACCACAATACCATTTTACCTATTAAAAAGGATTTATCTAAACCTCTGTTTGATTATAACTGCTTGGACAGCATAAGTTGTATTGAATGAAAAGTTGGTTGCTGCACAAATACTTGATTTTCCATTTCTCAATTATTCTAAAACTGAAAGTCTGAATTTTATGCACACATTAATAGAAAATTTGAGGTTTTTATCTCTCGTTTCAGAAAATGAACTCATTTTTATATTTCATTTCTTTTTGTAATTGTGATTCCGATTTAAATACTCTTTTCAAGACTCTTTTTTTTTATAGTTTCTATCTTCATTTCTCCCCACATAACTTGATTGATTTGATAGCTTTTCGTCTTCCACTGGGCATAATACAAATAACTTCAAAACTTAAAAAATTTCGAACATGATTGATATTACTTTAGGACAAAATTATCCAACTCATTCGAATAAAAATGTTTTCAAAACAAAAAATATCAGTTTTAGCTTATAAACTTCACGAAGAAAGCCTGATAAGATTTAATCATACAAAATGTTTGAGTCCACACAAGAATTCTGCTTTATCTCATTTCAAAAGCAATAAAATTTCAGGAGCATGCGCGCGAGACAAGACACATTTTTCAACCATTAGAAAGAATTGCCAGGCATAGTTTTAAAAACTTCAATCACAGTTTTATAAAAAATATCTGGTTGGCTTTTTACGTTTAAAATTTTAAACCCAAAAAAAAATTTAAAAATTTATGTGACGTCCCCTTCACACGATAAAAAAATATCTTGTGTTTCCCAAAAATTTAAAAACCCGTTCACGCGCTCCAGCGTTTTTAAGGTTTTGCTCTTTGCAAAAAACTTTCCTTAAAAATACCTTTTGTAAAACAAAATGCATTTTTTTTTAAAACTGTAAGCATAAAATACGACTTTTTAATTTAAAAAATCTTTTTGAAAAAATTTTTTTTTCCCCTAACTTTAAACATCTTTTTCCCAAATAAAAAATTTGAAATTTTATCTGATTTTTAAAAAACAGAACAAGTAAAATTAGTTTAATTTTTGTTTTGAATTAAAGGAAAACACGTGTTTTTTTTTTATCATGTGTTTAAAATCCCCAAGAAAATTTCCGTGCCCCAAAAAAAATTTTTTTTTAAAACCCCGGGGTTTTTTTTTCTTAAAAAATGATAGAAATTTCCCCTGAAATTTTTAAATTTAATAATTTTTCGGCTTGTTGTAAGTTGCCTGGGCAATTAAAAATAGTGGGGGGAGGAATTCAAATGGGCGAAACTTCTTTCAAAGAATTATTTCCACCCTTTTAAGTGTCTGGTGGGGTTTTGGGTGTGGTTAAAATTAACGGTTTAATTTTTGGGAATAAATTTGGGCAGTGGAATATTGAACTTCCCATCAGGAAACATCTTTTGGCGTGATCGGAAAATTGGTTGGAACGGAAAATCCCAGAAGAATTCTTCCCCTTCATTGGTGACCCGGGCCCGTGCAAAGACCGCACCCCACGCGCCGCAGTCGTGGCCCCATCCCCACCAAAGCAACTCCGCAAACATTGACGCAAATAAGCTTTTTTCCGTCGTTTGACGCAATCAAACCTCACACTGCCAACTCAAACCGTCTCGCAAAACCCCCAAGGGCCCTTTACATGTACACGAATATGGTATCGTTTGTTGCCTATTCGCCGCACTGGCGGGGGTATGTGGGGGTGTGATATCTTATGAACTAGGACCAACTACACCAATACGATTGCTTTGGCGTGATTGGTTACGTACTCGCGTTCGGAACGGAAGGTACCCAGAACAAACCTTCTTCCTTCAAGTGCTTCTGAAGTGGATGGAAGGTGAGTTTACGTCTGGCATTTGCATCGGTAAGGGTAAGGCTATTGAAAGTTGAGGGGAATTTCGAGCCTCCTTGTCAAGATTATCCGCCTGCTCATTGCCAAAGATCTACGAGAGCCGATATCCATTGCGAAATGCAAGTTCTTTAGGCTGAAACAACTTTATCATATGTCCAAAAATAGCCCTGAAGATCTTCTAGGATCAAGGCACTGGATGGCGGATTCCAGCTTCCAAAGGGTGAGAACCGACGTAAAGATTGAGTCGTCTGATATTTGTTTGTTACGTTTAATGATAGATTGATATGTCTTGAGATACATTCGGTCTGCCTCGGTGTACTTTAGTCTGCATGTTTGGCAAGCCTATTTTCTTCATCTTTATTCGTTCTGGCATTGACACCACCAACGGACAGGACATTTGACTGAAGTTTTGATTGAGTCAAATAACTTGAGTAATTTAGAACTTTTATCAAAGGTTCCAATATTGAGAAATTACATTTCTCGAGTCTAGTTTGTCTCAATGCTCAGCCCATTTTTCTTGTTTACAAGAGATCTTCTCTTCAACTCTATGACTGGCTTTGATAAGTTTGTGTCTTAGCTGTTCCCTGTTGTTTCTCAGGAGCTCTCGACTGATGGCATATCTCTCGAAGATCAGTTCTTCGATACTGTGGTCTTTCCAAAAATGGAATCCTGTTGACTTTGTGCTAACCTCTGGGAATGTGGTGTTCAGCTGCCTTTTGAATGTAACCAGTAAAATCAGAGAGGAGTTCCACAAGGTTCTTGCGTTGAGACGATTCAGAGCACAGGTTTTCCAGTTCTTGCGTAAATCTTTCCTAGTTGGTAAATATTTCTTAGTCACATAGAAGTGTTTGTATATTAAGATTTGGTAGGTAAGCTAGTAGCAGATATTAGTTAGACACTGACGAATGAGTTTTATATTATTTTTTGTGAATTTTTTAATGTTAACTGCATACAGAAGAATAGATGGTAGATTATAATTATGTTGAACATTTTCATTGGGTTACATTAAAACAAGATCTTGATTGAAATGATACGCAAAAATCATTCAAACATATTCAAAATTTCCCATATAGTAATATTTCCAAAAATGATTTTTTTAATTGGGTATCATTTTTAAAAAAAAAAAAGTATTGATAAGGAAAAAGTTAAATCTTTGCCATTAGCAAAAATTACAATAGAGAAAAAATGGATAGAAGTATTTCCTCATTACAAACCATGTTCTATACAATAATGCACTAAAAACTGTGGAATACACATTGTCCTTACCAAGAACTAATGCTGTGACTGTACGCGTTTTAATACGGTAAATAGTGTTGATATCTGAAAAGTCACAATTAAGTGTAGAAACTTTGAAAGCCCCCCTTTTTTTTGTAATATAACAACAAATTTGAAAAAATTCATGACCTTTTAAAGCAATGGCAACAATCTACTTAAGAAATTCACTAAAGGAGAAATATACCAAGGAAAAAATACTATATTGCATAAAGTATTTTATTCTTCGTATAGTAGCTTTTTTTAATGTGTTATATTTGTAAAATGCACTTATGTCGAAACTTTAAAAAATACATTACAATACTATTTTTGCGTTCTATGAAAATTTGTGTTGCTCCATATAGACCAAATTTTTAATCACCCCCCCCCTCCTCCCTCCCAATGGTCAATAGTGTTCCGTCTCTACCAATGCTACAATCTGGGTCACCTTACTTTTATGTTTTAACATCAGTTATTTTATTTTTTTTTGAAGGTATTAATTTTCGTATCCTTCAAAAAATTCAGTTACTTCTGAAATTGCTTACTTTGATTTGTTACAGTTCCGCTAACTTCAGTTTGTGTCGTCATTCAATAATTATTTGATTTGAATACCATGATATTAACTTTTATCACTGTACTTCAGCCTGTTCGTTCATTTACCAGTTATTTTATAAGTAGCGCTACTGAGTTATATTATGCCTGTATCATATACAAGCGAAGTGCATATTTTCAGAACGATCATTTAAAACAATGCTACCCAACCTTTTTATCGCCGTCCACCGGTCTACGTTTGATAATTTTACTGCGGCCTGCCAGGGGGGATGTTGCTTTCTTATATTTTAGATTGCTTTGGCTTAATAATTTTAATGTAATTGCATCTAAACATGCCTTCAGAATAAAATACAATTACACCAAAAAATAAATATAAAGTGATTTCCATAAATAGTCTCACAAAACCGAGAAAAATATGCCACAGGAAATAAAATGGAAATATTTTAATGTTCCTTGTGCGGCTCGGTACTATTTGATCCACTGACCGGTATCTGTCAACGGTGTGGGGTTTGGGGGCCACTGATTTAAAAAAGAAGCACAATCCCGTGTTATATTTTCAATCTCGGGAATTCGGGATTACATCATCCAAATTCTGGGATTAGAAAAATACTTGTACATTAGCATAGTTGAAATTACATAATAAAACTGAAAACATAATTAAAAAATTTGTTTAATACTATTATTTATTGAAACAAGCAAAACAGAATTTAATTCATCATAAAAAAATATAAAAAAAACTAGTTCATAAAGACATTAAAAAAAAAAAAACGCTCTCTTTCTACATTATTTCCTATCTAATAGGTATACTAGAATAATCTCAAAATATAATATAATATTAAGTATATATAAACGTTTTTTAATAAGGTTAAAACACAAAATATTAACAAAAGTATAAGAATCTTCCACGATAACGCGTTGCACATGCAAATGTTTGCCAGTGTAAAACAATTCCGACCTGGTGACGCTTATCTGTGAATTTAGTCCATTGTACATACAAACTGAATAATTAATGCAATACACATTAAAATGCGTCTAGTTGTGAGTGAGTGAGTGAATATTAACGTTGCACTGTTCAGCTACACGAGGGCTTTTGGCGACAGGCCTCGTCGACGACCATGGTCAAAAAAATTGACGGGACGATACCCGAAACTGGCGCCCTATATACGCTTTCATACCAACGGGGGACGTTTGAGCTCTCGACAGATTTGAAGTGCATCGCTCCCCTACACGGTGGGTCTTTAGTGTTGTACTCGGCTCGAACTCATGACATGCCTGTCATGATCCGATACCTTGACCACCTAATGCGTCTAGTAGCATATAGTACTCAGTTTAAATTTATTCCGTTAGATTATCTTTTCAATATATTTATCAGTAAAAAAAATAATGACACAAAAAAGAATTCTACGTGCATGTTTCATAAAAAAAGATTATGAATAAATGTTCTGAGAATTTAATTTGACGAGAAAAAAATGTTAAAATATAATTCAGACAAAAGTTAAAAGCCGGGATCGGTTATTTTAATCCCGGGATTTCAGGATTTGAAGAAGCACCGGGGGATCCCGGAGCCGCAAACCCTACAAGCAATTGTGCCGAGTAATATAATTTTCAATGAGCTTCCGAAATAGTCAGCTGCAGTTATCATATGTTGAAGGTCCAATTCCCCCAAATGATCGGAAAAACGGGGATTGTTCATTCCATTTTTCTATCCCATTACTCATATTTCTAGAACAACATGTTTTTTTTACAATATTTTGTTCTAAAGAAAAATCTGGGTCATCCTCCCCTTTATTTTTTTAATAAATTTACATGATAATTTCAATTTCTGTTGAATAACTTTGTGATTAGACTAAGATTACCTACCCCCTTCACTGGGTATTTCATGATTGTATATGGACATATGTCATTTAAGTTAATGATATCTTAGTGTTAAACCAGACCCAACCTTTTTTCTGCCAGGCCACACATACATATGTTAGCTTTTTTACGCGGACCGCAACATGAGGACTAATGGAGGTGGAAAATTGATGAAAAAATTAAAACTTCTATTTTGATTTTTAATTATTATTTTTTATATTATTTATTTTTGTCGATTTTTTCTGAATTGGAAGCATTTAAGAATGACTCCTTTACAATTTCTGCATCAGTATATGGTTTCATATGATTACCAATAATGTAACAAATTTCACAGCGTGCCCTTGTTACCACTGTGACATACCCACTGACAAAATACTTTTTTGCTCTTGCAAAGATTATTCAAGAAAGCCTATTTATCACCTCTTAAGGGGACAGTGGACTTTCAAAAACTTTTTTTTTAATTATTAAGTAAGAGTAATGAAAATTTATGAGCATATACACTGGATTACAACTAGATCAAATATATCTTTAAAAAAATTTTCAATTAAAATTTTTTTTTTAAATTAAAAAAAATTAATAAATTTTAAATTTTTTAAAAACATTCCATGCGTTCCAATTTTTTATTTTTTGACTTCGTCTAACATTATTAATGTTTATTGGTACCGCGTTACACATAAATGGGTATTATTTAGCAATTTCATGCACGGTTAATTTTTTAGAAATGTTTTGTTCATTTTGTACTTAATTTTTCTGTAAAATATAGGATTTTGTACACTAAATGAAATTTAACTATCTAAATGAAGTCAAAATTTTAAATGGATACTTAGATTTATTTGTAGTACTTATCAGTATTCTTCCGCGAGAAATTTCAAACAATTTGCTCAAAATTGAGGCATGGAACATTTAAAAGCGTAAAATCTGAAAAACAAAGTTTTGAGAAAAAGTCATTTTTAAAGAAATGTTTTCCACTTACAGCACCTTAATTGTTGTTCTGATGTTATTAAACATCCATTTTATTTAATAACAGACATATTTATACTAGGTTATTTATTTACAAGCATAATTTGGAAGAGAGAGAAAAAAAAATTAATAAAAGTATAAAAATGGTTTCACATGATACAGTTTTTAGGTCAAAATGTTTTCAGTGATAATTTTAAAATAAATATTAATTTACTGGAAACAACATTTAAAATTGCCAGGACCATATGTTTCACCTTCTTTTTTAATGTTCCTTGTAATTTTTGGATGATTTGGCCAATTTGTTGCTAATTCTTTTCTTTTTCCAATCACTAGAATTCTTTTTCACTCTGAGCTAGCGTGGATTTATCACGTTTATGGGAAATGTCACAGATACAGCACTTGGCAATTGGTAGCAATAGCTAAACTATTGGAAGTAACCAAAAATTATATCCACCTATGGCGAAGATATAAACGCCACACATTTCAGAGTAAACTTTTTGAAACAAGGTTTTCTTTTTGGGCAGTTTTCCAAATGACACTGTGGATGCTTTACGTTGGCATTCTGAGTTTTTCCATACTGCATCTTTCTAAAAGCTCGTAGTTTGCAAGCCTTTGATATACTGAGTATTTTTTTTCCAGAACTTGTTCCGACAAGCAGTTTTCATCAGTGAATGGGACATAGGGTTCTCATTTTAGCCAATGCCCACTCTGATAAAAGCACCATGATGTCGAACCAGTAGGGAGCATTTACTATGCTGGAGTTTTATCTGTTGATGAACAATGAAACAATGAAGCTAAAATTACCTGCTTTTGTTTTTCTTACATTGGAGATTGCATTGTCTTTATAGCTTTTCTGTAAAAGTTAGTCGAAGTTTCACAATGGTATTTTTCTTTGAGGTTGCCCTCTTTTCAGCCCACCAATGGTGATACCTTTTCACTCGCCACTCCAGGAAATTTTATTCTACGGTCCTGGTACCGAAGCCTTTTTGCCACATGAGTTTAAAAATACATTCTTCTTTCACAATTTTTTATGCAGTCACCATACACATTTAATGATGATAAATGCTGGTAGGTCTTGGCATCACCATCTGACAAGATAGCTCACGTATCGCTACCACAATTTTTAATGGATCTTTTTTTCCATATAATTTCTGCAGCTTTAATTTCCATGGCATTTAGAAGATCCTACATAATTTCGCTGCATTCTTCTTGGTGTGATTTGTACCAAATGGGTACTCAGCACTATTTCTCCAAGATCCCTTTTGCGGTAGTGCATTCTGGGCAATATTTGGAAAAGGATTTCGTGTCGATAATCAGCCCAGTCAAAATATGGAAATGCTGCAATTCCTATCCATTGCAATGATGAATGTCCCCATTTCTGCCATGTTCCATCTTATAAAGCGGTGATGATGTCTATAACACCATTAGCAGTGCCGAGCAAATCTTCATGGTGTTTTTAGGACCACTTTCAGGAAATTTCAAGAATGTCTTCTTTAAAAACTACACTTTTCTTCATATAATTTAAGTAAACACATTTTGAGAATGTTTCTTATCCATTGCATGAATGCCAATAGCCATAGAAAAGTTCTAATGCTGCATGACCTTTCCCAATTTTTAGAAAAGCTTCCAGCGAGCTTTTTTTTGTTGCCACCTCGAAACATTTGGTATCATCATCTAGTGGGCTAAGAAAATACAAATTAAATATTTTTTGCAGCTTTTACATTTTAGCTCTATTTTTGAAGAAAAAACCATAAAGCACCATTACACTCAGCATCAATGAGCACATATCACACATTCATCATTTTTATGTTACATAAAAGAGAGACCACATATCATTATTCATCAAAACATATGTACTTTTTCTCACACTAGGACAAAAAGTTGATGTTGATGTAGAGGAAACATCTGAAATTTGCTGGCACTTGCATTTCAAAATAATTCACATTTTCATCAGCATCTGAACCTTCATCACTAATAGAGTTTTCCGGTATGCATAATAGTGAGAAGTTTCAGCAGCAAGCAGAATATCAGAGTTTTTAGCACACATATTACTATCAAAATCACTTTGCATGTGATTTTTCCCCATCTCTCTTTTGTACTTTGGATGCACACAAAACTCAGCGCTTCTTTTTTGATGGCCTACCTTTGGGTTTTCAAATAGCGCCTACCTAATAGCATCCATTGTAAAGCAAATACAGGACAATTGTAGATGTTTTGGAAGCTTTTTGTGAATTTTAGATACAAATTTGTGCGTTCATAAAGATAAATATTACTAAGAAACAGACAGCAATCAAAAGATATGCAATTTTAAAACAGGCAATACTTTCGACTTTTGTAAGCAAGTGGAAGTAAGCAAGCAACGATAAAACAGTTAAAGGTTGCAGTTAAAATGTGTAGTTGTTAAAACACGAAAATATTAATTCTAATATTAAAAAAAAACACCTCAAAAAATTATGACAACCTAAGCACATGCTTTTGTTTACATTTTTTGGTCCATTTAAATTTTTTTTAAAAGACATCTTCGAGGAAAAGTGTTATTGCACGCGATTCCTGTTTATTGGTATTTTTTTTTAAATGCAACACTTTCGTGACAAATCAAAAAATTACTGATCCATGCTTACTTCAAAATAATCAACTTCTCAATCGTCTTGGAACAACCTAATTTCTTCGATTATTTTTCACTTGCAAGATGTGTGTTGTGAACGCACCCAAAGAGCGAAGGAGTGATTGACCTGAGGAGAGGCGAGCGCCTAGTTTATCTTAGGCACCCAAGGAGCGAAGGGGTGATTGACCCGAGGAGCGGTGTGAGCCTGATTTCTCTTTACTCTGGTGGCAACAGGGGAGGAAAAGCGCTCCGAAAAGAGAGGGAGAGAGAATTCCTATAGATGCGTTTGGAGGGAGGAGACGGCTATGAGCGTGCGCGATAATATTTAACCTTTTTTATGCATCCTTGTAAATACTTAATAAATGTTTTATTTAAATTGAGAAACACTCGTAGCCACATCATTTATTTCGCACTTAGTTTATAGTTTGTTAATGAGTTGTGAATTTGAGTATTGAACAATATGAAAGATAATTAAAAATTAGTTCCACTCATAAAATGGTCGTTAATCCCACTGTTGTCTATTATCACTTCTCTAAAAGAAAAATATAAATTCGCACCCATATGACATCGACAGCAAAAATCAAAATTGGTATATTTCATTTCTTAAGAATTTTCTATCAAATTTTTATAAATAAACGAATTTTTCAGAGAAATTGGTCATGGCCAGGCCGCATGTTGAGTATCGCTGTGTGTTAGGCAATTTATAAAAATTTGTTAATGTTTTTTTCATTTTCCGAGCCGTGATCTTGTATTCGAGTCTCGAATCTAATTTGAATTCGATCCATGGACGTTTAGTCATCTAAAGTTGGCAACACCCTAAATGCAAATGAGGACGTGTTATAAATAAATGTACAACTCTGTAGATGACGAGGAGAAATGTGTAGATGTACATATATTAGAGCGATATGTGTAGCCATAAGATAGGGCCCGAATTATTTTCTTTAAATATTTTTTAATTGGAAGTATATCTTACGTTTCTTCTTTACTACAATAGATAGTACCATGTTTTTTTATCCTGAGTAAAAAAATTGAAAGATGCGCCATCTTCGACTAAATCACTTAATTGCCCCCGATGAAAAAACCTGCCAGGACATGTATTTCGATGAAGAATATTAATTCCGTTAGTATTAAATTAGAATTTTGCAGTAATTTTTATTTGATGTTTACTGCTTTCTTAAAGGGGGGGAAGGGTTCAAAAATCTATATAAGTATCAGAGGCAATCTTAGAATTCTTGAGGAACCCTTAAATCACTCAGACATGTACTGGGAGTCAGGAAGGGGCGTTCAAAATCTTGGGGGAGGATGTCAGACTGATACATAAAGGGTGGGGGTGCGATTGAAAATTTAAGAACCGCTGCTGTAGATATAATAGTTTAAAAAAGGGGGATACTATCTATAACGCCACTTAAACCCTCAGAACGCCCTTAAGAAGTCGATTCTTGCAAACCCCTTTTTGTAGTGTGTGGATCCTTACTCCATTAAAGGAACGAGCCAACAAATTTCAACCCAGTAGGTTTAATAGTATAAAAAATGGGTTCATTATCTATGATGTTCCTTAAGCTTTCGGGACGCCCATTGAGGGTCAATTTTCACAAAACCTCTTTTGCAGCGGATTTCTACACCCCATGATTGGAACGTGATTACCAAAATTCAAGTTTGTGAATCTAATAGTTCAAAAACAAGAATATTTATCTACAATGCTTCTTAAGCCCCCGAAACTGCCCTTGGGGATTAGTTTTGGCAAAATCCATTCTTAGCGGATTTCTACTCTATGACAGGAACATGCTACCAAATTTCAAGTCTGTAGGTTTAATAGTTCCAGAGATACGTGATGAGTGCGTCGCTTTTCTCCTTTATATATATAGACAAACAGTAAAAGCATGAACTATTTTTCACGAAATGCTCACTCATTAACAGAATAGCTACTCATACTGAGAATGATTTTCGCTACTCTGTACGCATTTTATATTTTCTAGCACATTAACTGGACACTTTAAGGGGCATGAAAATTCAGAAGAACAGGACAAAATATTCTTTCTGAAAACACTGCAGTCATGACGCAGAGATTAACACAGAACATCTTATCTTTTGTCCTGTCATTCTGGCAAAATTGCAGCCCACCAGCAACAACCCCCGTGGGGACTTATACGAAGATATAGTGAAATACGTTGAACGCGAAAACGCTCAAGATGAAATATCGATTGACACGAAATAATACAACAGTCTCAAACTACTGTGTATTTTCATGCATTTTTTTCTCTTAACAAGGAAATGTGAAAATTGCTTAATGCGAAAAGAGTTCCCTTCTGGGAATGAACAAAATACGGAGAATACCAGAAACGCAGGTGAGATTTAAGAGGGATGTGAAATGAAACAGGTGGTTTCACATGCTTCGTGTAAAGAAGGCTAACTTGGATTTGAAATACCCTTGGAACAACTTGTGACACCAGCCAGTTTTGTTTATCTAGGCTGCTTTCACCCTCCCCCTGCAAGCTGCGCACAAAAACATCTCATCAGTTGGCTTTGGAATTCAGTGTCAAATACATAGCAAGTGTGAGTAAACATCAGTCTCTCTCTCAGTTCGGTTCGCGTTTTATTTTTCTTCTATTTTTTTAGAAGAATATTTTTAACGAGCACAAGGGCAAAGAACTCAGGGGGAAACAAAAACTTCTATTTCGCTTAAAATAAAAGTATAGCTTCTTAAGGCTGTTGATCAAAAACAGAAGACGGAAAACAGAAATATGTTGTTGGTGTTGCTAATGCCCTGGTCGGCAGTACCAGATCAAGGACCACGAAATTCATCATGATATAAGGCTAAAATTTACGCATGTTAGCCGTAGCTTTGAGCACCCTACAGGCGACTGTACGATTTGGTCCTTTTCCGCCCCAATTTTGGAGCAGAACACCTGGGGGTAGTCAGAGACCTCCCACCTCTCTTCCCCTTCCACCAGCATCAAGAGAGTACCCCCATGCCGCGAAGGTACTATACATTTACGAACATCTATACCTTCTCTGGAAATGAAACCCAGGCCCACGGAAAACAACGTCGGTAATCACTATACATAAAATATATAAAGATTTTTTTTTAGCGAATGCTTTTGCTTCATTGATTATTATTAAATGCATCGTATATCCTTATCAATGCAAATAAAATGCACTCTAGTAAACTTAATGTTGAATATATGAAGTTTTTTTTAGAAATAACCTTTTGACACGAAAAAATATTTCAGTCCCCTCAGTTTCTTGTTAAGAGATTTTCCCTGTAACTACATCCAAATTGCCGATACTGTCTGAAGACCTATTTAACCCTCTAAGCGTTATGCACGGAAAATCCTGCCCGACTTGAGATGCTGCGAAAATGCACCACACGTATTTTCTTGTCTTCAAGTAAGATCCTCAAAATCGTTTGGGCCGTATTTTAAATCCCCTCTTTGAAGGTTTAACAGCGTTTAAGATAATTAAGGAGGGTTACGGCGACACAATGGACACTAACAGGAAGTGTTATGGCACACGTGGGGCCCCGTTCTTACCCTGGAGCAATCGTAAGAAACTGGGAAGCATTTCCCCTTAGTAGTTACTGTTTATAAGTTAGCTTGATTTGATATTTTATTGGGTTTGAATTAAATAAATTCTTTGATGTAGTTTTCGCGATATAACCATTTTTTTTTTTTAATTTTTTGAAAAGTCCCAACGCATATAAATAAAAAAAAATATTATATATTCACTTTTTGGTCTTATATTTTGAAGCTTTAACAAGTTGGGGTGTGGGAACGCTATTTTATTTAGTTGGACAAATTACTTTTTAAATGTCTTTGCTTGGTAAACTCACATTTTTTCCTTCCCTTAAAATTATCAAACGGAATTAAGTTTTTATAACAAATCTCTAACTCCCTAAAAATATCTATAATTATATTATTCTTTATTCATTCATTTATATAAATCGGTATTTTCAGTTTTTAAAACATGATTATTTCGGTAAAATCCTAGGAGAGCCCACACCCCTGGCGACAAAACGAAAAAAGCGCCAAAGCCAGAACGAGATGGCGTCAAGCGAAACTGACACTGGCGGCAAGTGAATACAGAGAGATAAGGTGGATGCGTAAAGAAAATATATGTAAACAATACAGAAATTAAGCATTTAAGATAAAAAAATATATATAAAAACAGCACTTACTAACTGCTGATCTTTTCCGAGTGGAGGGTACAGCGTAACGACAGATTTTAAAAAAAGTTTTGAAGGTCTCGTCGCTAAGTGAATGATCGTGTGGCCGCCTCCATTTTTATTATGTGAGGTCGAACATACCTGTATATTATAATATATAATATTTAATATAATATATAAAATATTTAATATATAATATATAAAATATTTAATATATAAAATATTTAATATATAATATAAAATATTTAATATATAATATATAAAATATAAAATATTTAATATATAAAATATAAAATATTTAATATATAAAATATAAAATATTTAATATATAAAATATAAAATATTTAATATATAATATAAAATATTTAATATATAATATAAAATATAAAATATTTAATATATAATATAAAATATAAAATATTTAATATATAATATAAAATATATAAAATATTTAATATATAATATAAAATATATAATAAATATTTAATATATAATATAAAATATATAATAAATATTTAATATATAATATAAAATATATAATAAAATATTTAATATATAATATAAAATATATAATAAAATATTTAATATATAATATAAAATATATAATAAAATATTTAATATATAATATAAAATATATAATAAAATATTTAATATATTATAAAATATATAATAAAATATTTAATATATTATAAAATATATAATAAAATATTTAATATATTATAAAATATATAATAAAATATTTAATATATTATAAAATATATAATAAAATATTTAATATATTATAAAATATATAATAAATATTATATTATTATAAATTATATATATTATATAAGTTATATAAATTAATTATTAATTAATTATTAATTAATTATTAATTAATTATTATTAATTATATATTATATAAATTATATATTATATAAATTATATATTATAAATAATATATTATAAATAATATATTATATTATATTATATTTATATTATATTTATATTATATTTATATTAACAAGGAATATCAATTAATAACTGCCGATAACTTGCAATATTCCAAAAACTGAGAGTTCCTTAATGAATTTCATCGATCAAGGAACGTTTAAAAATGCATTATTTAAAAGTAAAATAAATTGAAAATGCGTGATCTGCAGCAATAATTCAAACAGCCCTCACATTCTGGTACTCACCAAAGATATTAGAAATATACACATTCGAAAATAGCACAAAATACAACAGAAGACTGATGCAATGAAAACATTTAAATTTTTACAGAAATCAAAATCGTTTGAAATTATAGGGTTATCGCGGAAAAAAATAACTATAATATACGTCATCCTTATAGCAGCCTCATGACCACACGAAAAAAAATTAAAGGTAACTGTATTGTAATGTTATCGTCCATCTTGGCAAATATAAACAACAACGTACCGCATAGCACTCGTATATCAATTATTCAGCTCGTGTATTAAAGGTTTTTTGGGATACGGATTGATTGATTGATTGAATATTAACGTCGCACTGTTCAGCTACACGAGGGCTTTTGGCGACGGACCACGTAATTTTTGAACCGGTAAAGGACGTGGACGAACCTGACTGGCACCCCCCCTCCTAACTACCACATCACACCAAGGGGAGGACGTTTCAGCTCTCGACAGATTTAACGTGCATCGCTCCCTCCCGGCGGGTCTTTTAGTGGTACTCGCTCGAACTCGTGACAAGGAAAGTCCGACCCGATCCCTTTCCCTGGGTACCACGGCCACTTTGGGATATGGAACAAAGGCTATTATCCTACTCATATTAAATTTGCACCGTCTGGTTTCCAGGGTGATATTAAATAATTTCAATTGAATGGTTACAGAACCAAAAAAAATCCATGAAGTGATGGCTACTTATGAAAGTATCAGCACGGCAAGTGACACTGTTGAGAATGAATATTAAGGTCGTACAGTTCAATTATTGGTTCGAATATTTTAGCCACTGAAGACTCACTCTGTGGAGGGGCAGATTCTCGTTAAATCTGTCGGGGATCTAAGTCCTAGCGTTGGCGTGGTAGTTTGTAGAGAGAGGTGTCAGCTCATATGTCGCCTCATTTGATCGATGCTCAAAATTACGCTATACGTTGCCACTAGCCCTCATGTTTCTTTAAAGTAGGACGTCAGTAAAAATTGAACCATGCAATAAAGCCTGTCATGATTTTGTTCAAAATTCCTAATCAATTGCGAATTGGTAGAGTCTCCAAACATTCAAGTATGCTCTAAAATCACTACAAATGAAAAAGTAAAAAAATATTTTTGCAATATAGTCAATAAAAGTTTTTGTAAGGCTTTGTATTCTTTTAATTTCTATTTGGTTCAATTTACACTTGAAAGATGTATTCCACCTGACAAGTGAGTGAGTGAATACTAACATCGCTTATTTAGCTGCCCGAGGGCTATTAGCGATGGACCTTATTATTTTGAATCATGGTCAAGTGACGATGATGACACGTGAGCAGGCACCCACCTCTTTAACTTTCCCACGACACCAAGGAGTGGATGTTTGAGTCCCGAAAGATTTAACGCGCATCATCCCCTCTGCATGGTGGGTCTTCAGCGGTACTAGGATGGAAGTCGTGATACGCCGGCCACGAATTCGTTATTTTAACCACTAGGCTACTGTGGTCCCGTCACTGTTGGGGAATATAAAAGAAATTTTAAAACTTGCAGAAAGTCCTTCACAATCAAAAAGTAGACCATCACTGCCGGAAGATGCTGCCACAGTGAAAAAACAGGAGGACTTCATGAAATTAGACCTAAGAGCAACCATCCAAAGTATCGTGAATTAGACTGAAATCAGTATAACGACAATGTTTCCCACATCACAAAGGGGTGAGTATATGAATATTAACGTCGCACTATTCAGCTACACGAGGGCTTTTGGCGACGGACTACGTAATTTTGAACCATGGCCAAAGGCGTGGACGACACCTGAGCTGGCACCCCTCTCCCAACACACCACACCAACGGGGGACGTTTCAGCTTCGACAGATTTACGGCATCGCTGCCCTACACGGCGGCAGTGGTATAGGAATCGAACTCGACATGCCGCCGATCCCATACCTTAACCACTGGGCTCCCAGCCCTCCCCATCACAGAATGGGATGTTAGGTTTCACGATTATTGACTCCTTTTCAGAAGCAACACCATGCAATCTGATGTTGAATCTCCAGGAGTGCGATGAAGATGATCTTTGGAGTTGCCTGGTTTCTATGGATGAATCTGGATCAGTTAATGTGGTTCGGAGACCAAGGAGTGGAAGCTCGACGATTCACCTTTTCCCGGTGAGGTATGATTATCAAGAGGTGTCCGTCTTGATGCCAAAAATGCATCGACTCATTCATCTCGAGTGGTCGCAGTGGCCTAGTGATAATGGTCATTAACTCGTAGTCAGCATGTCACGGTTGGGCATCCATCTTGTCAGGTTTAACTCTAAACCTCCTTTGTTCGAAGTGTCCAATCCGAGATTGGCAAACCCGCACTGAAACTCCTCCTCACTATAGGAAAAGCAATTAAAAACTTTCTCAAGATATTCTATAATTCGGGATAAGTCACAAGTATGTCTTTTTAAATTGAAAATTGCAGACATCCTTTTCTAAACTTTACTTTTAAGGTTTTCGTTATTGCCTGTAGGAGTGGAAGGGTCCATCACCACCTGCTAAGGAGGATGGTCAGTTTTCCCCCCTTTGGGATAGAGTCGAAGTGTCCAACACCACTTGCTTAAGGGAGCACCAGCTGAAAGAGGGGATGAATAGCCCCTTCCCCCTTTGGGGTTAGAAAAGAAGACATTCAGTCTTTTGGTACGAAGGAGGGAAGTCATGTCCTGAGTGTTACTAGTTGAATTTGTGTCCGTGCCCATTGTATAGAATCAAATTTTAGTGTGCCTATTCCAATTAGTTCCTCTTGTAATATGACATTTTTTTCAATGTGCCCATATGAATTCATTGCCTACAGTGGTACTTACCGTTGTCATAGTGTTCTCAAACCTTGTTTAAAAATCTGAATTAATGGATTTAAATGTTGAATGTAGGGTTTAAAAATGGGTTTCCCCGGAAGTCATAAGATTTTTGTACTTTTCCTATTCCCAGGAATCGCATGGTATTCGCAGGTAGCTATTTTTGACTTGACAATCGATTTCAACCTCAGACATCGTTAGCTGACCCTTCTGTGGCAATTTGCGATCGTTCACCCCGAACTTCCTGGATGAAGGAATGTTCGTTACTCCAACTGTGTGGTAAGAGTGTAATATGAGAAAGAAAGATTAACGCTTACACAAATTAGATTGGTGAGAATTTTTCCAACTAATTGTCGGAAGGAGTATCTGTCCAGATCAATTCTTGTCTATCTGTGTATCGAGCTTCGTTAACAAGAAGTATTGGGTTTTTAAGGCAATCAATCACATTTCGTAGCCAACCAGCACTATCTGATCGTAGTTCCAAAATCTTGATTTATGTGGATAACGTAAGTACTAATACTTAAAACTATTATTTATTTATTTTTTTTAAAAAAAATTTCGGATATTTTGTCTTTATTATGAACTATTTAATTGAATCAGCAATTTGAAGAAGGGAATGAACTCACAAACTGTTTGGAGGGAGGAGAATATTTTTATAAGCAATCTCGCAATTTTTCTGATTTATTATTTTTTTAAACCTAACTTTCTGTGAGATTCTTATATTAATATTTATAT
This sequence comes from Trichonephila inaurata madagascariensis, assembly GCA_019973955.1. Classification (NCBI taxonomy): domain Eukaryota; kingdom Metazoa; phylum Arthropoda; class Arachnida; order Araneae; family Nephilidae; genus Trichonephila; species Trichonephila inaurata. Next base: position 256,259 of record BMAV01023381.1, on the reverse strand, counting down.
TTATGTTTTTGTAACAATTCTATAGTAATTCCATGAACAAGAAATCGGTTATACAAATAAAATATCTTAAATACAATAATTAATATTTTTAACGTACATAATCGGTACTTCATCAACAAATGAGTTCTTAAATTTTTATTAATATTTTTCTCTTAGTAACAACATTAGAAGAATTGATTCAGCTTTGACCGGTTAATTTTCAAACGCATGTGAGTCAGTAAAGGAACATTAATATTAGTAATTAATTGCAGTGTAGCAATTTACTCTGAAACAAAAGTTTTATATTGTTCAACCAAAAAAAGTACTAGTTTCAACAAAATCATGAAACAAAAGAGAGATGCAACTGTTCGACTCGACTGAAAATCCATCACCAAACATTATAAAACTATATGAGGCTTTAAAAACAATTCCTCCAACTTCAGTTGAAGCCGAGAGAGCATTTTCTGCTTATGCTTTCTGAAATCCTATTTTAAAAATGAATAATCAATTTATTATACAATTATATTTTTTAGCTCTATATAAATAAGTATTAATTTGGAATTTATATGTATCCTTATTTTATATAATTATTTGTGATTTTATTTAAAAGTTTTTAAACTTGTTTTTTTGAAATTTTGATGTATTTTCGGGATTTCCCGAGAAATCAGAAACCCTAGTTAAAACGACATTAACTTGATATATGGTCTGTGACAAATTGAGAAAATTCACATGACATCTAATATTATACTTGAGCTTAAAGCCGCATTCACACCAAGGCAGCCAGCATTGAGCGTTCAGCCAATTAGAGACTTCATCTCGTGCGAGATGAAGTGTCTGATTGGCTAGACGCTCAGCGCTGACTGCCTTGGTGTGAATGCGGCTTAACTCTGGCAAGAAACGCTGAAATGATGGTCCTTGTTTTGTTAAAACATATGTGGCCGTGATAGCCTAGTTGTCAATGTATCCAATCGTGGTTGGCGTGTCATGAGTTCGAGACCAGTACCACTTGACCCACCGCGTAGAGGATTGATGGATGTTAAATCTTTCGAGAGCTCAAACATCCTCCCGTTGGTGTGGTAGTTAGGAGAGGGGGTGCCAGCTCAGGTGTCATCCTCGTCACTTGACCATGGTTCAAAATGACGAGGTCCGTCACCATCCTTTGTGTAGCTGAACAGTGCGACGTTAATATTCACTCACTCATAAAACTTATGCTGTCACACTTTGTAACTGCAAATTAAACTTAGTACATAAATCTGTTAAATAAGTAAATTCTAGTTTCTTTTTCTGGTTTGAATTTAATTTTCTTTAAAAATTAAAGTCTGGATCTGGCTTAATGCCGCCCATTATTGTATAGACCCCATTTACACCTCATGGACACCCAAATTATTTTTTCGCTGACGCGAACACCTTGCAGGCCGTCCATATAGACCACTTTGGGAATCACTATGTCGTCCACACCACTTGACTATGGTTCAAAATTACGTGGTCCGTGGCCAAAAGCCCACGTGTAGCTGAACAGTACTACGTTAATATTCTCTCACTCACTTGGGAATCAATGACTTAGATATATCTTAGATGACAAAAATTGGAAATAAGTTCCAACCTATATATAGATTATTTTTTTCTCCAATTAAATCGGTCCAAGCTCCACTTATTTATATGGTAGTGTTGTTGCTGTTACTAATTACACCTGATAGGGGGGTGCCAATAGAGGTCCACGAAATTTATTATGGCAAAGAGCTAGAGTGTACGCCTGTCGTTAGCCGTAGTTTTGAGAACCATACAGGTGACAGCACGATTTGGATCGTTTCCACCCCTGGAAGTGATCAGGGCCCTCTCACCTCTCTTACCCTTTCATCAACCTCACGAGAGGACTTGCGGCTCGCCGAGTATTTAGAGTGCCCTCATGCCCCACAGGCACTATTCATTTACAAAATCCATACCTTTTAAGAGATTCGAACCCAGGCCCTGCGACCAGGGCTTCAAACGGTAATTTTTTCCATTCCCGTTCAACTAAAAAAATATCTATATCGGTTGAGTTCCGAATGAATAATTTTATTTTACAGTAGAACGTCGTTTATCCGAATCAATTGGGACCGGACACCGTTCGGATAACCGAATGCGATCCATGCAGTGTATGCAATCGGATTATACGAATATTGAAAATCATCACATGCAAGAAACTTGCTAGAAGAAAAAGCAAAATATGTGCAAAATGTCGCCATTTTACCTTTATTGTGGAAAATAACCATTTATTTTTCGCTGCACCATCGTACACCTTCGTTTTTTCGCTGTAAGATCTCTGATTCTCTTCAGCAGCTGTAGTTGAGTAGGACAGCGCTCTGATTGTTGTTCGTACCACTCCATAGCTGTTTCTAACGCAGAAAATGTGTCAGCATTCTCCCTTCGCAAGACAGTTCAATATTTCAAGTTTTGTCTCTATGTTCAAGACGTTGCGCTTCCGTTTTGAATTCGAAGCCGCAGTTGTTCACAGCTCAACAAAAGATCACGCATACTTGGAAACAAACTGACCTAATATTCCGCGCAGATGTTTACCAAATCACACAACTGAAATTCCCCAAATATTCTTGACCTTGAGTTTTCCCGTCACTTTTGGCCACACATGCTTTCAACTGTTGAGCATTGCGCTGTTCATATAGTTGACCAAAAAAAAGCTGGTCCAGATATTTGACGCTCAGGATAATAAACGTTAGGATAAACGACGTTCTACTTTGTGTATATTTTTATCTTATAAATCACCTATATTCCAGTCCATTCAACTCGATTAAATCTGTTTTCTACCGGTAGTTTCATGCGAAACAAAAAAGTACTAGTGAACAGGAAACCAGAAGCAATGTACGTGTAATGAGGATAATTATACGGTTGTGACGTTACATTTGAAAATATCAATAAGTTGGTTACAGTAACAAAATGACTGAAGATAAATCGAACCGAAATAAACCAATATTTATTTTTTGGTTTAGTTCCGGTTTTTATTTCGACCAAAATAACGATTTTCTCCAGTTTTAGGTTAAGGTCTGGTTCGAAGCTCTGCCTACGGTGCATCAGCCAGCGTCACTAGCCACTATACCGGATGGGCGGCCATTTATAGCAGTGACATCATCATACATTTATTTTAGTCCCGCTGAAACAGAGAGTAGGTAAAATAAAAATTATTTATACCAGTTCAAATAAAAGTATTTATTACTTTGGTGCATAGGACAAACGCTCAGTAAACAACCCTGTTGTTCCTTTTTCCAAGAAAGCCAAGACCATTAGTCTGAGGTGTTATGGTGCCACATCTAAATGATTGATTAAATAAATATTAATTATTGATAAATTAAATTTATTTTAAAATAAATATATATTCTTTGTGTATAGTTTTATAGGCGATGTTACTTCAAAATAAAATAATTTTATGTGGTCAACGAAGCAATGTGTGCCGGGGTTGGTATTCATTCGATGTTTTCCTGCAACATTTAATCTAAAAGAAGGGAAAAAAATTGCATTGAACAAGTCAACTTTATTAAAATTTGTATAAATATTGACTATATATATTATATATGATTGATATTGACATATGATTTATTTTGATGAAATGAAATATTCACCAGTAGAGAAATTTTAAAAAAACAGTATGTTCTTAAATTTTGTTCACAAATGACGCTCAAATAATACTTTCATTTCAGAAATGCAAGTTTTTACAAGATTATTTTCGCGTCGCGAAACCGATATCTAAGCCAGTGGCGTAACGTTCACCGCCGCATCGCTGGAGATCCCAGGATTCTAGGGGGGCCCAAGGAGCCTGGACTGTGTCGTCAAGTTTGTAAGATCCGGCTTTGGGGCCGAAAACCTGACTTTGCAGGGGGCCCTAATAATCTCCGTTATGCCACTGATTTAAGCCCCTGGTAAGAATCCTGTTAAGAAAAAGTCTTTCAAATGGTGCTCTTTCTTCTTCAAAATAGCTTTCAGAGCTTTCAAAGATTGTTCCGTTCCATTAGCACAGACGACTACTTTTTTAAGTTGGGAAATTTCGCGGAGAGATACATCTTTCACTCCCGAATACTTCCTGAGAGCTTCTTGCGCTTTCTGAAACGATGCCCTTGACACAGGTAGCTCGGGAAACAACCTGCTGTCGATTGAAACGGGTTTCATCTCAAAACCTTTCTCTTTCCGGCGATCCTCAAACTCCAGAGTTTCAAACTTGCCCACCAGGGCAAACTGGTGGTAGGCGACAACACATTTCTTGGACAACGCGCTGTATTTAGGAATCGGAAACGGTATCATTTTCAGTATTTCAAATTTTTGGTAGAAGCGCAGCGTTAAACAAAATCTGAAAAATTCCAAGCAAAGAGAAGCAGCAGAAAAGAGGGGTTTGGCTTGAGAGGTGGTAGGATTTCCATCTTTTCTCGCTACATAGTTTGCCTTTTCAGCGACGTGGAGAAAAAGTCTTAGAAATGCATTCAATGTCATCAGGTTTCTTTGTCCACCTTTCTCTATCACCTTTTCGTCCTCTGCCCACAGTAGTAGCACACGAAAGGCCAATTGCACTAAAGAGGGGTCGCAGATGAATCGATATTCTTGCCACAGATCTGACGTCGTTGATTTTGGCAAGATACCTTTCGACTCGCGCAGTGTTATCTGATTATCCATCTTTTCAACAATTGGTGAGAAGAGCAACGATCGATCGCCGTTCTTTCTGAGTTTGATGTTACCTAAGAACTTTGCGACAGTCCAGGGAAAGCTCAGGAGTTTGGCATTACTGTCGCTGTAAGTAACGACGTACCACGCGGACGCCTTCTGCAAAATACGTTCGTCGATTTGTTTGGCGTCGCCGAGATCTTTGAATTCTTCCAGAAATTCCTCGTGCATGCTTTTGGACAGTCTTTTAATGCAACGTACAACAACTTTTTCGATATCTTCGCGGTCCTTTCTTTCGTGGAAGCGACAATGCAAATTCGTGAAAGCCCCGGAAAAAACTTCCGCTTCATGTTGAATACCATAATTTCTGAGGACGGTTTTGAGCAAAGCATCAAACTTATTTCTCGATTGGATGGCGTTATCTTTGTATTGCTCCCAACCAGGATATTCCAAATCTGAGTCGACCTAAATAAATACATGAATATATATTATTTCTACGAAAAAAATCTACAGAAAAAAAAAAGATTATTAAATACATTTAACGTGTTGTGTGTGTGTTTAACAGTTGATGTAACATTTATTTTTTTTTAAAAGAATGTATAAGACTGTTCGTAGATAGGAGAAAGAGTTTTGAGAAAAATAAACAAATAAACTGACTTGCAGCACCTCAATACAATAAAATTTGCAAAACTATTTCATATTTATCGATTTTGATACTTTAGTACACATTATATATACAAGGTGTCCCAAGTTCATAGGAACAAACTTTAAGGGGGTAGAGGACATCGCAAGGATTACAGCAACCAATGGTCGGAAACGTCTCCGTTCGGCGCTAGGTGGCGTTGTTCACAAGAGCAATTCAATAAACAATCATTTGAGCTATTATTGCTCGTAGGAGTATGGAACGTTTTACGTTTGGCACAGGAAACAGACATGTACTACCGCTGTCATTTAAGCTTATTTTTCTGATCTAAGTTTTGCTATCTTTTATTTGAATAAAATAACAAACTAGAATCATGTTTCAATATTACACACACACAAGCTCAACGTCACAAATCCATTTAAATAAACTGAAATTCTTCCATTAAACTAAACTTTGTTTCGTTTCAAAAACATAAATATTTGTAAAAATATTGAAGAATAAAGGCAATTTTTTCTTCTAAGTTCACTAAGCATATTTAAAAATAAAGATGATGATATTTATGAACATTTAAATGGAATGTTTAACTTAATTAATAACAAATGAGAATGCCTTTTCAACGCTAAATCTCTAGGCAACCTCTTCTGGACTATTTTAGAAAAATCATTTTTGGATTTAAAAAACTCAACTCACCTTTACGTCTTGATAGGTGATGCTTGCATTTTCATTTTCAGATTCATAATCACGCGCTACTCTGAACATCTTTCCCAAAGCTTTTTTAGATATGTAGGTTTCTTTGTCGGACTTTTCTGTGAAGTCTGGATATTTGGATGGTTTTTCTGAGGGGGAAAGATGACGACTGATCCCGGTCTTGGCGAAATCAACAGCATAGGAAAACTTCTCTGCTATTCTAATACACACGTTGGAGAAAATATCTTGCCCGTCAGCGTGGACTAAGTGTGCGTTAGATATGACTCCAACTTGATCATTCTTAATGTATTCCACCAAGAAATCAATCATATCGGAATTCTACAAAAGTAAATAAATAAATTTAGAATAAAAAACCAACATTTCTTAATTATCATATGAATATAACGTGTTTTCATTGACAATCCAGCAGAAGCGTAACGGAAATTATAAGGGGTGTCCCTTTAAAGTAAGGTTTTGGACTCCAATTGGTTAAATCAGTGTTTCTCAAACTTTCAATATTTGCGACCCAATATTCAATCATAATTTTCTTTGCACTCCCCTCCATACAATAACAATTTATTAAATTCAATAATACTATACTTTGAAGCTAAACCTAAAGTACGACTTTAAACTCTTAAGTGCCACCGGCGTATATAAACGTCTCACTCAACCAATGCGTTAAATGCCCCGAACGTATAAATACGTCTTTCTGAAGTACGATCTTTTCTGTGCACTGCTATCCATAAAATTATTCCGAAGACTTTGGAATGTTATGAAAGGACCTTGACAGTGTTTACGAGGGGGATTTACTTATTTCAAAAAGGGTTTCCCCATATATTATTTTTTTCTCCCCCCCACCCAAATACACCCCAATACGCTCACTTACGTGTTATAAGTTGTCATTGGGGAGCGAATCATGTAATTTTTAATCGGCATTAAAAAAAATTTTATTTTTCAGTGTAAATGTGTACTTTATTTTTTTTTTATGTCAATGTTTTTTGTTTGTTTTTCTTTTAAATTATAAAAATTTTTTAAAAAATAATCTTTTTTTTTTCGACTTTTCAATATGCTCAAACCCCCTTGTAGGAGTATCACCCCCCCCACAGTTTGAGAAACACTGGGTTCAATGGAGTATCTGCGCAGACAGCAGGCGAAATGGGGAATCACGTGATTCCGGCTGCAATACCCCCAAAGTGTTTATTCATAACATGGGTTTTCCTATATCTTTGTTGATGACATTCTTGGGGGTTTTTTAATTTTATCTAATTAAAGATATATGATATCATTGTTTTTTTTATTATTCTAGTAATATATTTGTTGGGAAATTTTTTTTTAACAACTTTTTTGTAAAATTTTTTTTTTTATTCTAAATTATTTATCTAATTAGGTATTCGTCTGCTTCATTAATATTATCTGGTTAGTGTTAGCGGGGATATATTTATTTTATAAGTTTTTGGGATGCATTAGATATAGCTCTTAATTTTTTTTTAGTTATTAATTAATTTTGTGTTGTTTTTTTATTTTATTTTTTCCCAAAGAATGGCCCCAATATAGGTTCAAAACCGTTTTTTAAAAAAAAAACTTCAACTTGGGAAATTTATATTTTAGTACAAAGTTTTCCAGTGCCACTAAACCAAGGTTTTTTAAAGAGATGAAAAGTAAAAATTTTTTCTATAAAATATATTACATTTACATCAAGTTTGCCTACCTAAACTTTAAGTTAAATAAAATTTTTTTATTTAATTGTCGATCAGTTTTTTGGGATGAAAATGAAATTCTTTTTTACAATATGTTGCATATAATACTTCATTAGGGAAGCATTTGAAAAAGTTTTAAAATTTTTTCCCCTAATAAAATAACATTCTCCATCTTTGTCTGATTTATTACAAACCCTTTTAAAAAAAGTGTTTGGGAAATTTTTTTAGAAATGACTTAAGATAAAAAAAAGAAAATACTATTTCACTATTAATTTTAAAAAATTACTTAAATTAATGCAAAATTTTTATAGGAATTTTGAATTTAATGTGATTATCCATTATTACTTATTTAAATTTTATGTAAAAAAGTACATAAAAAGGGGCCCGGGCCCTTTTGGGGAGAGCAGGGGGCCCCAGCATGATAAAAAAACTAAAATGCATTTTTTTCACATGAAAACTTGACCTTTTTTTTACAAAATAAAAATTTTACCGTAAACATTGTTATTTGTAGGTCTCTGAACTGCAACAATCTGCAAAACTTGACTGTTTCCCCAAAAAATGAGGCATATAATAACGGGGTTTTCAAATTCTGAGAGAGAGAGAAAAAACTCTACACACCCAGATAACATTAAGAAGGGGATGTTAAAATGTTATTTTCCCCCAAAAACCCCTGGTATGAAATCAAAAACCCAAATTAATCGATTTGTCTACGTTTCAGTAAATAAAAAAAAATGTGGAACGCATACTTTGTCCAACATAGGGCAATAAATGAATATTATTCACCGCCTCTATAATAAGAATGAGGCATTTTGCAAGTTTTTACAGGAGGATGGGTGTTCTGTTTGCCAGTAATTATTGATGAAAACAAAGTTTATATAAATAAGGAAATGTAACAACTCAAATTGATATTTCAAAGAGTACATGTGATTCTATTTTTAGCATTTCTAATTTCCCCCCTTTGTGGTTTACCGGGGAAAATAATAGGAACAACTAAAAAAGGGGAAATTTTTTTCTTTTTAAAAAAAATTATGAAATAAATATATCCTTTTGTAAATATATCATGTCAACAAAAAAAAAAAAACCTTGAAATAGAATTGTGCATGTTACAAAAACCCTGGTAGATGGATTTAGGTGTTACTTCTATAACACTGCAATATTGATACAGTTATTGCGAAAAATAGCCCAAGATTTAAGGGTATAACAAATTTTAAATTTCCGATTTCAAAACCTGAGAATCGCATGAATTGAAAAAAAAAAAAAAATTTCCCAAAATTTTTTAAAGTTTTTTCAAAACAGATGTGGGTTTAGTTAAAAAAAAAATTTGATTTTTGGGAAAACAAATAAATTTCACGAATACCAAATAGTTATAATGAGTTATTTTTTACACACACACACACATGTATTAACTGTTTTAATACTTTTATTTTTTAAATTGCAGCTACTATAGCAAATCCTGAGAGCTCTGTTTCAGCATAATTTAAAAATTTAAAAAAAGTTACATTCAATCCCTGCATGTGTACAGAAAACTTTAAATTCACTTTTCAATATAAAAAACATCGAAAAAAAAAATGCAAAAAATTAATTTTTTTGAAAAAAAAAGCAAAAATAAGCATGGGTATGGACAGAAACACAAATTAAAATTAATGCGAGTATGAACTTTTATTAAAAACTTTCATTACAATTTTTTAAAAACACATTCAATATTTTTTTTTTCAAAATAAAGTGCCCTATAACATGTAAAATCTAATTTTTTTTTAAATTTTATAATATTAAAGAGGGGTGTATCATTTGGAAAAAAGGGACAATAATTATCGGGAAAAGCTATTTAATTATCCTCAGTTTTAAATATATTTTTTTTATTGAATTACATTTTATTTAAACTTAAAAAAGGTTTCGAAATACTCGTAAAAAAATTTAATTTTTTTAAACCATTGTTTATCCATATTAGAGAGTTAATATGAAAGTTTTTTTTTTATTAATAAATATTTTCTTTATGAAAACGAATTTTTTTTACAGCACAATGAATTGCAAATTAGATTGAAAAAATACAATTCATATATATAAATAAAAAAGTCGCATAAAATATCTACCCCAGTTAAATTAAAATGTATTTGATGTAGACAAAAACAAATATTTTTAAACAATTTAAATGATGAATAATACTATTTAAAAATATGTGAATTTAAAACAAAAAATCACAAGATTGTTGCATTGGACACATTCCACAAACTTTTCAAGTTATAAAAGTAACTCACTATATTTCAGCCGCAGCATTGAAAAGAAAGAATTTTCAAAACAAGAAAAAATGTACAACTTGACCTAACAAATAATTTCCAGTAATTGAGTTGTTTTTGTTTTTTAAATTGGCATAAGTCACTTTGTTTTTATAAAGCTAAAAAGTACCCTTTTTTAAAAAAAATCCATATGCAGCACAGTATGTCATTTCTGAACGTAAAAAAAAAGAATAATTAACTATACGAGTTTAAGAGCAAAATAGTCGTAAACAAATGGCGCCGTATGCACGTGCGCAAGAGCTCACAGGAATCATGTGATCGTGACGTCACATGAATTTAGTCCATACGTAATTGGGGTCAATCAGGCTTTGGATCCCCTAGAGTTCTGTGACCTTCCGCGATGCGAGGGTTGCAGGGGTGTACGTTACGCTACTGTAATCCAGTGATTGTACTGATTTTTTATTAACGTCACACTCCAAAGCAACGCGAGGGCTGCGGTAGCCCAGTGGTTAAGGTATCGGACCATGGCAGACATGTCATGAGTTCGAGCCCATCACCACTAAAGACCCACCGTGTAGGGCAGCGATGCACGTTAAATCTGTCGAGAGCTGAAACGTCCTCCCGTTGGTGTGGTGTGGTAGTTAGGAGAGGGGGGTGCCAGCTCAGGTGTCGTCCACGTCACTTGACCATGGCTCAAAATTACGTGGTCCGTCGCCAAAAGCCCTCGTGTAGCTGAACAGTGCGACGTTAATATTCACTCACTCACCCAAAGCAACGCGAAGGAGCCTTGGTCATGTGACGAGGACGATACCTCGTCAGCATCCTGCTCTGCAAACTTCAACAAGAGGACTCTGAGCCCCAATATTTTTAACTTTCATCAACGCCTCTACAGTGCGGACCTTCAGTGGCTCTACAATCGAAATATTCAACGAAATAACGCCAAAAAGATTGAACATAATTACTATAAAATATATTTATGTATTTAAAATCACAGAAGATGTATTTTTGTACAATGATTACGCATCATTCATTCCATCGACAATCAAAGGAAAATTTCAAATGCGTCTATCCTTTATTTAAAATAATAGGGCTTCGAACCGCAATTATTTTTGTTTCCGATTCAACTGAAAACAAATATTTCGGTTCAGTTCAGGTTTTCGTTCCGCCAAAAATAACGGTTTTCGGTTTTTTGGTTCAGTTTCAAATGAATGTTAGGTTTTTTTTGTGTGCATATATTCTTATTTATACTAAAAAAAAGCAAATGAAATTTTGATAATTATATTGTTGTCATTAAATTTGAAAATATTGATAAACAAAAAAAAAAAAAAAAACATTATCATTGTCATTGGTAACGACTGAAGATACACCGAACCGAAATAAACCGATATTTTTTCGGTTCAGTTCAGGTTTTCGTTCCGACCAAAATAACGGTTTTTTTCCGGTTTTCAGTTCGAACTCCTGTAAAAAATAATAATTCACCATAAACTTCATTCAGCTTTTATCAGTCGAGAGTGTATCACAGGGGTCAGTAACCTATGACACGCGTACCAAATGTGGCACGTGGTACCATTCTCAGTGGCACTTTGCACTATTCTACAAATTTGTCAATTTTTGATAGAATGGAATTTGATAAATTTATAATATATCTTTTTCTATTTGACAAACATCTTCAGAATTGCAGACATTTAGGGAATTATGAAAAAATCTGAAAAATGACTCTAAAGTTAAATTTACAGCTATTTTGTAAATTACTAATGTCATTACTGGAGAGATTTAACTGTTTGAAGAGAGAAAATTGCATGCCGCTTTTGGTTCTGCATATCGAAGTAAAAAATCTTTCCGCATATGAGAAATATTTCGAGTCCGCAAAGAAATTGTTTCACAGCTCAATTCTCAGAATCGTGTCATACTGAAAGTCACAAACTGTACCCCTGATCTTACGATATGAAAGTAGAGCGGTGCAAGCACTAGGTTCACACTAACATTTTTATTTATCTTTTTATTTAACTATAATGAACGAAATATTTATATTTTACATAGTCAATTTCTAATTTTAGAAGCCCAGTGGCTAGTGTGTGCATTGCGCTTCCACAGCACAAGTCCGAGGTTCAGACCCCGGGATGGGCAAGTTTGACTCAACCTTTCATCCCTTCAGTGGGTCTATAAAATGAGTACCAAGCTTGCTTAGAAACTTAACACCAGGGGTTTCGCGTCAGACTGACACCTGAAAGGAACATCTGCTCATACACCTCAGGGCCCAAGGTCACGTACACTAAGTTGGGCACAGTAGGCCTTGGCCCT
>BMAV01023381.1:208632-229539 GCA_019973955.1 Trichonephila inaurata madagascariensis | reverse complement strand
AATTTCAATAATCTAGTACAGGAGTCGGCAACCTTTTAGCTCTGGCGTGCCAAACCAATCTAGCAATAGGTTTCAGCGTGCCACATGTATTAAATATTTCGATTCCTGCAAAAATGCATACAGAGTTAGAAAATAGAGGTCAATAATATAGATATTAACAGTTTTATTATATATTAATTTTGCATCATTTTAAGATATTTCTTAACACAAAAATAAGCAGCAAAAAATATATTTATTTCTTCAACAAAAATTTAACAAATTAAAATTGTACATATATTAAGTACCTTTAAACGTATTTATTAAAATAAGAAATAGACAACATAAAATATAAGTATTTCTCTTCATTATATTTAAACAAAAAAGTTAATAAAAATTTTAATGCGAACCTAATGCTTGCACATCGCTCTATATTTTCATATCGCAAAATCGGGGGTATAATGCGTGACTTTCAATTTGACACGATTCTGATCATTCAATTGTTAAGCAATTTCTTTGTGGACTCGAAATATTTTTCATATGAGGAAAGATTTTTTTTACCAAAATCAGAACCAAATCGGAAAGCCCAGTACATGCAATTTTTTCTCTTCAAACAATTAAATCTTCCCAGCAATAACATTCAATAATTCACAAATTAGCTGCAAATTTATATTTCCAGATTTGATTTTTTTTCGTGATTCTGTAAATATCCGTTATTTTGAAGATGTTTGTCACAAAATAAGAGAGAGGTCCATTACAAATTTATCAGCTTCCATCCAATCAAATATTGACAGATTTGTAGAGTAGTGCAGCGTGCCACTGAGAATTGTACCGCGTTCCACAGGTTGCCGACCCCTGATCTAGTATATCGGATTAAGGGTTAGGATTTCAGATTGCACCCTATGAGTTAAGTTATAAAATTGTAAATTTCATAAAGTGCTATAGATAGAATAAAAGTAGCTATTTTTAAGATCATCTCTGCTCCTTCCTCGAACTTTCGGGCCGCGACAACGTCACATTAACGAAATAATGTCGGGCCGCGGTAGCCGAGTGGTATGGTTATCGGATCGTGGCTTGCCTTGTCACGGGTTCGAGCCCAGTACCACTAAAGATCCGTCGTGTAGAGCAGCGATGCACTTTAAATCTGTCGAGAGCTCAAACATCCTCCCGTTGGTGCGGTGTGGTAGTTAGGAGAGGGGGATGCCAGCTCAGGTGTCGTCCACGTCATTTGACCATGGTTCAAAATGACGTGGTCCGTCGCCAAAAGCCCTTGTGTAGCTGAACAGTGCGACGTTAATATTCAATCAATCAAACAAAATAATGTTTGTGACTTATAAAAAAATCCGATCCTCATTTCAGTAGAATACACAGGGTAATTCATAAAGGTATACAGTTTCAATGCACTATAAATTAAAAGCAATACAAGATATTACATGTTACTTGTAACAGAATTGTATGGGATTATTTTGTTAGAGTCGGTCACAGATAGATGTTCTATGTGTGAACCCCAGTGGCGTAACGGAGAACATTTGGGCCCCCCTGCACAGTCAGGTTTGGGGCTCTCAAGTTGGATTTTAAAATGGGTAGATACTTGGCGGGAATCAAGCTTTAGGGCCCCCTAGAACCCCTCCCCCCCCATAACGTGGAGGTGTACGTTACGCCACTGGTGAACCCTTAGTCCCACCACACACACTGAACAGGTGTAATCCATTTATCCCAAATGCATGTTAACCCTTAACTTCCCACAGTTGCATTTCTGCGACATATAATTTATTTTAATTTAACACAGACTCAATATTTTTTTAATTACCTACAAATCACTTATCTGAGAAAAAAAAAGATTACTGCAACGAAATACATGCTAATTTTGTCACTAGATGGAAGTACATTTTTTCCAGAAATCACAATTATAAAAATCTCTGATGCCTCAAAAACTGTGTTTTTGCTATAAAAAGAATCCATTATATTTTATGCTTCCTCTTGTTTATTGATGAAATAAATTATCAGGTAAGAAATTTAAACATTTTATGTTCATTTAAAAGAAATTTTGATTTTCTAATGGAAAAAGTTTGAAAGAAATTTGATTTTAATTATATGTTGCAGGTCTGCAACATTCGAATTTGGTTACCATTTTGAAATGGCCAAAAAGCTTATACTAACCCAAGATGAAATTGATAGATATATGAATAATTCGGACGAATTAAGTGAGGATGGTCTTGAATATTCTGATGATGATGTTGATTTTTACTTGATTGTGCGTCATTTAATGAAGATTCGGATAGCGACAGTGAAAATAGTTTTGGTTCACAAAATACAAAATTCAGGATATAAAAAAATCCGATGATGATAATAAATTAGAAATATTTCAGTCAGAGAACCTTTTTTTTAAATTTAACTTTTAAGAATAATAAAACATTGTCAAAGAATTTTTTATGGAAAAATCGAAACATTTCATTGAATGAAGAAGCAATAAATTTCCGTGATGACACGCTCCCAAGAGAAATTATGTATTTTGAGTGCGAAAAGTGTAAATTAGGACTTTGTTACAACAAAATCAATAACTGCTTTAAAAATTTTCATTGTATGTAAGGCTAAAGCAATAATTTTTAACAATGAATAATAAAATCTTCATATAAAAAAAATTTGTAATTTACAGCACTTCTGCAATAAACAAAAGAATAACTTAAATTCAATTTAAAACAGCTTAATTTTTTTATATATATTTTTCCCTTTTACTATTACTTGAGAACTAGCTGATATAATTTTTTCATAGAAATTTAAAAAATTGAGAAGTTAAGGGTTAAGATATCTGAACCACACACACACACAAGTTCATTAATAGTGGTTGTGATACGCTGTTTCAGCTCCACTAGACCAACATGAAAGGGAGGGACGAATACATTGAACTTTGCGAGCCCCCTCTCTCAGGTAAAAATCACAAAATGTTAAGTCAAGACTTTAGGTGACCATTGGATGTCTCTTGTTGTAGTCCGCGAATCATCCAATCTACAGGGGAGGAAGATGTTCCTCTACGTAATCTTGTATGTTGGTGGGTCGCGATAGCCTAGTGGTCGAGGTAACGGACTCGTGGCTGGAGTTCAAGCCTACTACCAATGAAGACCTGCCGTGTAGGGCAGCGATGCACGTTAAATCTGTCGAGAGCTCAAACATGCACCAGTTAGTGTGGGGTAGCAGTTAGAAGAGGAGTTCAGGTGTCGTCCTCGTTCACTTGACTATGGTTTAAAATGACGAGGTCCGTCGCCAAAAGGCCTCGTGTAGCTGAACAGTGCGACGTTAATATTCACTCACTCACTTGTATGTTGGCCGACTAGTGTGATGGTGAACTATCCAATTGGACAAAGAAGTTGTCAGTGTCATCCTGCAACTGTAGAAAAAACCAAAAAGGTCCAAAAAAAGTGGTTCCCGTGACAGTTTGCTAAATTAGCCCAAATACGTGTACTTTGCGACCTAGCGCGCGAAGGAAGCGTAGCAAAAAATACAATTCTTGCATCATCTCAGAAATTAAAGCTATTTTTTTAGAAAACCGACTCCGTTTTGAGTATATGAACTAATTAAACAATTTTTAGCAAATTTTTGAAAACACAGTCTGACTCCGATTCACAAAACCTCTGTTTTAAGAATTTCACGATTTAACGAATTTTTCTTTTCCGATTATTAAAACGAAGGCGGGAAAAAAACCCTATATAACGAATAATATATAAGACCCGAATTAACTAATTGTTTCAACAGCCGAAAAAAATGTGAACCGTTGCAAAAAATTCCTTTAAAAAATTAAGGTTTAAACAAACAAAAAAAAACTTTTACACAGGGTGGCCCAAACTCTACACAACGAGACTCCTCGTTGGGTGTACATAAAATATATCCTAAGAATTGTGCCTGTACGATACATAATTTACTAGAAAAATACGGTAAATGATGATGCATGATGGGCCTCTGGCACATTTCTGAGCCTCTGTACGAGATTGGCTGTATATGACATAATTTAGCCATTGGATCAGACGTTGGGTTAAGGATCTATGGCCACCATGATCGCCAGATTTCATACCGTTGGATTTTTTCCCCTACGGAACCATCTTAAGGATTTGGCGTGTCAAGGCACAGTGACTACACAAACATACTTTGTTGCTCGTCTGCATGCTGCTTGTACTTCCAGGGACACCGCGCCCATTTCACGGCGCGCTCAAGCTTCGCATAATATGAACAGTGGACGCTTTGCACATCTGCTTTTTTTAAATATACTCCAGCCTCTATATTGCGAATTTTTCTACATAGCGAATTTTTTCCTGGAACCAAGAACATTTCTCGATTTTCTGCGTAAAATAACCTCCCAATAACGAAGTGCATTTTCTTTATAACTAACTTTTCTCACGTGATTCAAATTTTTTTCAACCTAATTTCAAATTATTCTCTCTTTTAACACCTTTTATGGAGGTCAGAAATCTTGAACTGGTTTTATTAAGTGCTTAACTCGCCGAGAGCAATAGAATTCTGGACGTTTCATCCAAGAAGTGCAACCTTTAACCCCCATTGTCCAGTTCACTGGAAACCCCATCAATGTCTCTTCTCACCCTCAGTGGAGTTGTCTCGTGTCCTTGAACTAGTCTTCGTTCATTTGTAGTGTTGATCAGCCGTGGTGGTCACTTCGTTTCTAGTGGCTCGAAAATGTCAAAACTTAAGTGCTTGAGTATGAAAAAAAACAAACATTTAATTCTTCAGGAAGTTGATAAAGATGTTAAAAAACTTCCCTTGCAATTTTTCTTTTTTTTGATAGGTAAGATACCGTAAAATCTAGCGTATAACACGCACTTTTAACTCAAAATATAAGGTCGAAATTTGCGGGTGCGCGTTATACGCCGGATATGAAAATGAGAGCTTTGAAAATAATAAATAAATAAATAAAACAGAAGAGTATTAAAAAGTTTTACTTCTACATTAATCGAAATATATTTATTTAAAAGAAATGACTTTTTTTATGAAAACTTAAAGGGTTGTAGTTCAAGAAGTATATTATTTTCTAAAGCTTTTGGGATAATACCAGGGAAAAAAATGACTTCAAAACATAAGAGCATTGCACACTTACATTTCAGAACTCTTTAAAAAAAAATGGGTGCGCATTATACGGCGAATATACCCAAAAATAAAAAAATAAAAATGTAGCTTGAAGGTATAGGTGCGCGCAATACGCCGGATTTTACGGTATATAAAATAAATATATATTAATTCACAAAAAAGGTGTGAATAATTTCTTTTTTTTAAATATATAGTGTTTATGAATTTAAAATACTTTTTACATGGTTTATAAAGTAAATTGAAAGATGAATTTCCATATGATGAACTTTTTTCCGGATTTAGCGACTTCATTATATAGAGGTCCGACTGTATTTGCAGATACTGCTGTTGATATGCCCAATAAGTGTTTGTTCCTTGCACCGGCATGCTTTGTTTTTCACACTTTCTCGTAAACTATGGCCATTTTTCATGTACTTCCAAAGAGGAATTAGTTAGCGAGTTTGGGCGCAACTTTTGTGACACCCTGCATTTGAAAGTTGGAGATTTTGTTAAGCTTTCTCTTTAAAAGTACCAACATATACATAGAAAGAGTGTTTTGCTAAAGCTAACAGAACATAAAATAAAATGTTGTGTGTTTCCCTACCAGGAGCACTAGTTCTGGCAATTTCCAGTCTAATGTTTTCAGGTGAATCAAATTTCTTCATGCTTTCTCGAAAGACGATATCGGTGTCTTTCAAAGTAGGATCCACAACAAGCATGCCTTTGTATCCGCCGTACCGAATCTGAAAAGCACTGCATAATTTGTCGTGTCCAAGCGCATCACGCACCTGTAAAAAACTCAATTGAATTATAGGATGAAATATTTTATCAACAAACACATACTATTACTCAAGTCTTTACCTAGTGAAATAAATCTTGCAAATATATACTAATTTGTCATAAATCTTACATATCTCAAACACGATACAAATTTTAAGAAGTAAAAATGAGACATTTCAATTTTCGAATACTGATCTATTGTCTTAATCATTATATTTTAAGCATGAATAGTTCACTCCTCAATAATGCACACAATAGATTGGATCAAACTGTGGATATATTTTATCGTCAATTGTTTCCTCGGATAATGTAATCAAAGGTAATAATACCATTAATAGGGCGAGGAGGTTTCAAAAAGTAACATAGCTGAAACGATATCGATACTCGAACGCCGACAGTAAATGAATCGAGTCAAAACTCCTGATTCGAAGATAAAGACGTTTAACAAAGATGATTAGCGCTTGAAATAGGATAAGGTTTTGTGGTTTTTGGGTCTAAAGAAAACTCTCCAACAGAAGACCACCGGGAAACAGTATTGCCAATAGAACTGTAAACCAACACGAGAGCTATTCATGAAGGACTTCGTCATTTTGAGCTATGGTCGAGTGTCGAAACCCGAGCTGCTACTTCCTCTCCAAACTACCACGTAAACGGGAGGGCTTTGAGCCTCGACAGAATTTACGTGTACCAACCCCTCAACACGATGGATCTTCTGTGGCCTTAGGGCTCAAATTCATGCTGGATACTTCAAGACCATGACCACTAGGCTACTGCGGCCACCAGCAACAGGTGGAAGTACATGGACCGAATGTAATGTATAATAACAAAAACATATGTGGTTCTGGTGCATGGATTACCACAATATCCGTCAGATAGCCAAAAAGATGTCCAAAAGAGATTACAACATACAGCATACTGAAGTTATGATACACACCGATTGTCACACTCATCTCAGCTAGATTGCGAGAGGAACTCAACATCTCCGCGGCCGATTTCTTCTATGCCGATTCTGATGTGTCGGTGTACCGATGACAGTGGCGTAACGGAGATTATTGGGACCACCTGCTAAGTCAGATTTTGGGCCCCAAGTCGTCAGACAGGCTTTGCGTTCCCCGCGATGCGGGGGTTGCAGAGATGTACGTTACGCCACTGACCAATGAACATATGCTTCAACAACCCTGATGGTTATAGGAAGTAGTAACATGTACCAGTGCCTAACTACGCTGCATATTTCTTGAATTCATAATATTGATGCATTAGGCATTAAATGAATAAGACTTCATCAAATATATTATACTAAATTCCCTCATGCAGTATATTTACACTGAAGAGCCAAAAAACTGGTACACCTGCCTAATATCGTGCGCAGAAGTGCCGCAACACGACGTGGCATGGATTCGATTAATGTTTGAAGTAATGCTGGAGGTAACTGACACCATGAATCCTGTAGGGCTGTCCATAAATCAGAAGGAATAAGAAGGGGTGGAGATTTCTTCTGAACAGCACATTACAAGGTATTCCAGATATATTCAATAATGTTCATGTCTGGGGATTTTGGTTGCCAGCGGAAGTGTCTAAATTCAGAAGAGTGCTTTTAGAGCCACTTTGTAGCAATTCTGGACGTGTGGGGTGTCGCATGATCCTGCTGAAATTTTCCAAGTCCGTCGGAATGCACAATGGATATGAATGGGTGCACTTGAACAGACAGATTGCTTACGTACCTGTCACCTGTCAGAGGAGTCCCATATCACGCCAACTGCACACACCCCATACCATCACAGAGCCTCCACCAGCTTGGAACAGTCCCCTGTTGACATGTAGGGTACATGGATTCATGAGGTTGTCTCCATACTCGTACACGTCCATCACCTCGATTCAATTGGAAACGAGACACGTCAGACTAGGCAACGTGTTTCCAGTCATCAACAGTCCAATGTCGGTGTTGACGGGCCCAGGTGAGGCGTAAAGCTTTGTGTCGTGCAGTCAACAAGGGTACACGATTAGCTCTGAAAGCCCATATCTACGATGTTTCGTTGAATGGTTCGCACGGTGACACTTATTGGTGGCTCAGCATTCAATTCTGCAGCAATTTTCGGAAGCTTAATGATTCTCGTCAGTCGTCGTTGGTCCCGTTCTTGCATAAACTTTTTCCGGCCGCAGCGATGTCGTATATTTTATGTTTTACCGGATTCCCGATACACTCGTGAAATGGCCGTACGTGAAAATCCAAATTTCATCACTACCTCGGAGATGCTACGTCCCATCTCTCGTGCTCCGGCTATAACACCACGTTCAAACTCACTTAAATCTTGATAACCTGCCATTGTAGCAGCAGTAACCTATCTAACAACTGTGCCAGACACTCGCTGTTTTATTTAGGCTTTGCCGACCGCAGCGCCGTACTCTGATTGGTTCCATAGCTCTTTATTTGCATACGCATGTCTGTACCAGTTTTTTTTTTCCATCAGTGTATAAGCGGTATTGTTCCTAATGGCCTGAATTCATGACAGACACATGATACATGCAATCACGTGCTCTCCGTTGAATTTAAAATTTATATCAGACTTGTACTTGTTGGTATACTTGTAAAATAAAGATATAATTTCGGATTTGACAATTTGTAAAAGAAATTCAAATCTTAAAAAGGCTTTTGTAAATTCAAAAAAAAAAAAAAAAAATCTTATACGAGGGTTGTAAATTAAAGCTGTTTTCGCCATATTTTCAAGAGCGTGAACTTAACGCGGAGCACATTTTCGGACAGAAAAAATGTCTAAATGTTTATAAAAATTTGTGACATAGTAACTCATACATTTGTTTATAAGATAGTGTTTTTAAAATTTCAAAATATTTCGTAAATAATTAGTTTTTCTTTTTAAAATGTAAAGTGATAGCTCATTTAGCATTACAGTATAGAAGAAAAAATGTGAAACACATTTTATAAAAGAAAAAATGTGTCAAAACTCGCATAAAAATAAGTAGTATGATAAGTAAGAGATTTTTTTACAGGATAGTATAGCCAGAATATAATAATAATGTTTGTGTGTGTGTGAGTACTTTTATACATGAAAAAAATATTCCGAATTTGGGTCCTATTCTTTAGCATTAGCCGAAAACAGCCTTAAATAGCGGTAACTTAACCTAGAAACTTGCAGGAGAGCGGGCATGCTCAAATAGGATATGGGATCGGTGAGATGACACTGTTGTCGATGTGCAGAGAGCAAAAAACAGTCGATCTTGTTAAAAGGGCAGTTGTTGTGTGACGTTAAATTGAATTTTCATTGCTCTAAGGCATGCTTTCAAAAATTGATCATCGGTCATGGCTTAAAATCGAGGTTGCCGTGGCAAAAAATGTGAAGAAGGTTCGTTCTGGGTACCTTCCGTTCCGAACGCGAATACTTAACCAATCACGCCAAAACGATCGTCTTCGCGTGATGTTGGTACTAGTTCATATAGATATCACACCGCCACATACTCCCCTGCCAGTGTTTCGGTGAATAGGCGAACAAACGATACCATATTCGTGGCGAGCATGTAAACAGTTGCGTCACTTAGTGGGTTGCGTCATTCGTGCGAGACGGTTTTGAGAATTGCATCATTTGTGTGAGACGACTTTGAGAAGTAACGGCTTATTTGCGTCAATGTTTGATGGTTTGGTTGCTTTTGCGATGGATAGATGGCGCCACGACTGCGGCGCGTGAAGGGTGCGGTTCCTTTACACGACCAGGGTCACCAATGAAGGAAGAAGGTTCGTTCTGGGTACCTTCCGTTCCGAACGCGAGTACTTAACCAATCACGCCAAAACGATCGTCTTCGCGTGATGTTGGTACTAGTTCATATAGATATCACACCGCCACAAATGCAACAGTTTATTATCCAGAATTACTAGCGCCTGTGGCGGTTTAGAGCTGCATCCGACCCTCCGAGAAGTTATTTTGTTGGCAAATGAAACGAAAACATATACTAAAAGGTCCCGAATGAGGGACCATTCCCCAAAATTTTTGAGAACCGGGGGAAGAGAATACAGCAAAAACACTTTACCATAACAATGCAAATACAAAAAAGAAAAATCACACAAACACAGGGGCTATCTTCTAATGAGAAGGAAAGACACGAGGGGAAACCACTCCCAAAAGGGATAGCGAAAATAGGGAGGGAAGGAATGTTAGATAAGGAGACAGAAGGTTCAAACATTTTTTTCAAATATATTGTTGGGAAGACTCGCACAGCAACAGATGCGAGACCCTCACAAAGGGAGAGTGGGTGGCTAGTTAAGAAATCGTGATAAAAGGGGAAGAGGCGCCACATCCACTCCACTCCCTTCTTTATTATCCCCAAGGCAGCCGAGAAGGAGTGCAAGTCAGACGTCCAAAAATACGGAAGGAAAAAAAAAAAGGGGGGGGGGCGCGAATACTGGTCAAAACAAGGGAGCCATCAAAAAGCGGGAAGAAAGCCATAAAAATTTTGATAGAAAGAAAAAATTAAAAAGAATAGCAAATCCGAAGAGGGGAAAGGAAAATTTAAGTCAATCTATCACATGTAGATTTGGAAATAGCAAAACAAGAAATTAATTTATTGTGAATAGTACAATTATTAATAATAGAGTTAAACCCAAAGGGGAAAGAGCGTTCGGAATGGGGTTAACAAGATGGGGGGACAGCGGAATACGTAATGGTCGGCGTCTCCGGCAAAGGCGGCTCTAGGGCCGGACAAACCGGGGCGGCAAATTTTAAGGGCGTCATTTGGAACAAATTTGAAAATTATATATATATTTTTTTTGTTACAAAAAAGTTGATATATTTTCTGAAATGTTATTGGGTGTGAATTTGGTATTTGATTTAATGTATCTTATTTTTTTTTTTTTTAATTTTATTTTGTACTCTGTATATTTAATGACAGTTTTCTGTAAGTTGAAACTTGAAGGGTTTGAGGCGGGAGTATATGTTAAAGCATACAATTTAATAGGTTTACGCATCTTTAAATAGTAACTTTCTCCCCATCCCGGAGTGAGGTTACAACTGACATTCCTTTCCCCCTTACGATGTCCAGTTTCAGCTATTTAAAGGGGACAAGGGTAATAAGAGGTTTGGGTAGATAGAGAGCCACATGAGATGTTTTATTTTCGTCTCTTGAGTGCAGTTATTATAAATTAAAACAAACGTTTGTCATCCCCACCATTAGCAGACTATTTTTTGAAGAAATTAGACTGCTTAAATAGACGATTCCTTCTTTTTCATTTCATTCGTTTGAAATAAAAACAAGTAATTACGTCCATAATTTCGAATTATTTTGAATTTTTTAAGACTTGAAATAATATATATATATAGAGAGAGAGAGAGAAGGGCGGCAAAACTGCTAGAGCCGGCCCTGACTCCGGGCGACCCACAAATGCAATTTGGAGAGGGAAGGAGATTGAACCTGTGCAAGTAAGCGGGGAAAGGCCCATGATTTCTCTACTCATCTGACATGAGTCCTTGTAACTTGGATCTGTTTCCGAAGTTGAAGAAACCTCTCCGAGGTAGCCTATTTCATGACATTTCATCTGTACGCTACGCATTAGGGCACTCCGCCGCTGACATCAACACCTTGCCAATGGTCTGCAACCGTTCCCCGACATTTTACAAAAGGTTATAAGTTTTGCTGGTGTTTACATAGAAATAATGCAATGTAATAGTACTTCAGTAAAAATTGATTTATATCTATGTTGCCACTGCTTGATTTATTTCTCCTGTTATATATGAGAACTTTTCAATCCAGTGCAATTTGTTTACCTATTTGCATTATGTATTGCAGACAAATATGTACATTTTAAAAGAAAGTTTTTATAAAAAGGAGAAGTTGGCAACAGTGAAGCGCATGAACTTATAGGAACAAATGTTGTAATGCAGTTAGTTCTGCTATGCTTCTAATTTCGCCATTTCGTTAAATTACATAGTCTTTCGGGTACTTCTTATTCGATCGCTTTCTTGAGAAATATTCCTCCATGTTCGCTTGCGGAAAAAATAGAAACAAACTTTAATCACTTATAAAAAAAAAGATAAAAATAATATTACAAATTATATACGTAATTTTATTATTTTCGAACATGTGTGATCAAGATTATTATATTTAAAAATGCGCTGGAATGGTTTTGCTGCATTTCGCGGCATTTGACGACGTTCATCTATTTGATAAGAGAGTACCAAAATATCAAATAAACTTTTTTAAGTCTCCTCAACAGGAAAAAAAATGTGACTAAAAAGGGATTCAAAGATTATTGCATCAAATACTTTTATATGAAAAAAAGTAATCTTCCAAATTATTCATTTTAAAAATTACCGAGTGACTATTTGAAAGACTAAAAATCATCGTAATGAATTTCTTACCGTGCAAAGTGTAATATTAATATAAATTATTTTTTTATGAAATCTAAAAGTAATCTTATTAGTTAAATAAAAAGAGTTATGCAAATGTTGAAAAACAAGTTACCTTTTTCGCCAGAGTTGAAGAAATTTTACCCACACCATCAGAGAAACAATAAGGTACACCATTACCCCAATCGAAGCCACCTTCTACATCATTTTCCGTTCTCACATGATCTGGGTCAAGTGGTACAGAAACAGCATCTTCTGTTTGCGAAAAGCACTGCCCCATTCTTGCCATGTACTTTGGAACCGAGTGAATATGTGAAAAGTTTCCCATCCACTTCCTAATATCCCGAACCGTTTTGCCATTTGGGTCTTCGGCATACATCCAAACTCCATCATCCCGAATCTGAGAATTAGACCATGCGAGAAATTCGTAGAGTCTGTCTCCAATCTGAATCCCTTCAACCATCGGTTTCCGGATGGAATAATTAAATACTTGTTCATCAGCATACGTAGCAACGAAACTCAACCGTGAGTAATCTTCATCTCGGAAAGAAACCCGCAAAGCATACTCGGAATCAAAATTTCTCAAAACACGATTTCCGAACATTATTTCTGGAGGCCACAGCAATTGACGAGTCGGGGTCACAGTGACACGACGAATCAGCCTACATGTTTCGGGAACAACATAGTGGCGGTAATTTATTTCATCTTTATTTGATAGGTAATAATAAAACTGCCTCTCAATGGCATGCCAGTAATTAACCATTTTCCCACAGTCAAGTGCCGTAAGGACAACAGCCAGTGCCTTCTCCAAGCAATCCCCACTTTCCTGGCAAAGCTTCCTAACTTCGCCAAGGCAACCATCAATATTCGACGCCTGAGCCGCCAGCGTAAAGTTTCTCTTGAACATTGCACTCATCAAATAAGCGCTACCGAAATGTGGGAAATTCAAGTCACTAACTACTGGTTTCGGCTTAGCTATCGATTTAAAATTTACATAGTGAATAGGCTTCTCGCTGCACCGAAGATGAATTCGGCCAATCACTTCCTCAGCTTCGGAAGAGTTTTGGAAATATATCTTCAAAACATTCGATCTGCCAAATGTATCGACGTCAACCTCATCGCCAGAATCAAAACAATTCGAAGTTAAGCGAATTTTTTTGGAGGAATGGTCATTTATGTCCATAGTGCGGTGATAGGGTTTGAACCCACCTCGTTTTTCAGTCCAAAAAACCAATGGAGGATTGCACACATCCAAAAATACTTCGCATGGGGAAGTGTCGATATTGACGAAAATGTTCTTTATATTACTATACGAAAACCGTAATTCCTTATTTGAATACTTGATTACTACTTTACGAATATCGTGGAAAAATTCCATAGAATAATGAGAGGATAAAGTGGCATACTCGTGAAATTCGCCATTAAATGGCAGTACGCCAAAGCCAATTCCGAAATCCCCAATACAGGAATTACAAGTTCGACGCGTATCGATGAAACTACTGCTTTCGTACAATACTAGCATCGCCGGCGAAGAGGAAAAACAGTTTTTCCATTTCGTACAGAAGTCTCGGTAATAGGATGCTATTTCACGGTCTTGATCATTCACAATATATTTCGCTTGAACTTGAAAAACAAGTTCTTCTACTTCTGGATGATTTTCCTCCTCGCTCTTCTTTATCTCCAAAAAGCTTACAGCGACCTTTTGCAATCCACAAGACTCAATGCACTGCTTCAAGCAATTTATGTATGGTTCAACATTCGTTTTTGCTTCCTCATCAGAGAGGTACTTTTCGGTTGGAATGAGCACAATTCGAAAATTTAAATCTTCCATCTTGGTAGACATATCTGAAAACTAAAAAGAAAAACTTCCATGAAAAATATTAGTAAAAAGAATTCAAAAAATTAAATTTGGAAATAGGTAGCATATACATTCTATCTCATAAAATAAGCAACAAACAGTAAAAGTACCATGACTCGAGAGGAAGAAAGGTTATAACAAGATTTGTACATGTGCATTGCAGTATCAGTAAAATATCTGCATAACCACACATAGGGCTATGTAGTGCCACAGATATTAAAACAGGTTTCTTGCAACAGCTGTTATTTCTTTCGTTGCATTGGATGCTACATTTATTTGGAGCTCATAACTTCATTTCTTTGGTCCAAATTTTTGAAAATAAGTCGTTGAGGGCATTTGAGCGCAAACAAAGCTAATATGCAATCGTACTGATTCATTCTGGGAAAGCCTTAAGTGTCAATCATTCGAACATCAACCGCTCGTGGAATCATTATCAGAATGAAGATACAATGTTACAAAGACCTGGTAGTGCAAGTTCTACGTCGTTGGATGTTTAATCCGTCAACCGTAAGTCTCGAACAATCATTTCGGGAAATTTTTCGAGCAAATGTGAAGGTGAAGGGGTGTCGTAAACAAAACGACAAGCTCTGACGTCAGCTACACTCAATCTACATTTAAAAATAACTCGCCGATTTTTCTGCTTCGGAAAATGAGCATCCAATATTTTCCTTTTATTTCGTTCACGCTTTTAATGAAGGCCGTAACAGAAATGATCCATAATTCTGTTTAAAATATAATATGCAATTTCTGATGCGTTTGACGAAGCCAAGATTGCCATCTTATTTAAGACGTAGGGAAACGAAGAACCCTAAGGGCTGGAATTTCGAGCAATTCTTTCAGCTCACTAGGAAGCCGTTGTTATGACAATTGGGTAGAAATTGCTCGAAAGGGTTGATTGAAAGAAACATTGCTCCAAAAATATGAATACGTGTGATAAGGGCATTTTCTCGTGGGATGAAAGAAATTGTTGAGAACCACGCATAGACCAATAAATTTTTAATTTTTATCCTAGAGAACACACCTCGGCTCTTTCTTCTACAAGCTGTATAGAATGTAGCTTCCACATAAGAGAGCCACTGCACTAAGATATTAGGATACCAGATTGAATAGAAGTTATTGAGTTTTACAAAAAAAAAAAAAAAAACTTGATTCAGCTCCTCACCACGTGAATACGAACTCCGATTCATTTCAATACCAACTGCTTGATTGTTTATTAATATTACTATCGTAACATTTGAACTATTGGCGATTGAGCTCGAAGTTTCGAAACATAATCAAATGGTCTCATTGTTCAAACTTTCACATCACGCTAACGCGAGGACTTTGAGTCACATCAGATTTAACCTGGATTAGCCCATGTACATGACGATACTTGATGGCTCTCGGAATGTGCAAAAACGACGTAGATTACGAGTTTGCGACCATGACCACTCTGCTATCACGTCATGAAATATTTTTGAGAAATATTACGTACATGGTGCTGATTCTTTGATGTTATACATTGTAATTTAATATATAGTGAGATTCGCTACCAGACAGACAAACATGCAGGGTGTGTATGCAGTGTCGTAACGGACAATATTAGAGCCCCCTGCAAAGTCAAGTTTTGGGCCCCAAGCCGGAACTTACAAAGGGTATGTATTTGGCGTCAATCTGGTTTTGGAACCCCTTGAATCCTGGACTCGCCGCGATCCAGTGGTTGCGGAGGTGTACATTCCGCCACTGTGTGTAAGGGTACCAAGACGACTCGGAATCACGTAGGAATGCTGGGTCGTAAATACCGTAGTTGCGAGCCATGACGCAAAGAAGAGAAAAAGAACAGAGACGGCAAAAACATTAAAGGGACAGAAAACATTTTATTAAACGGTTGTACTACAATCGGTTTTCCAAATTACGACCAAAATCCGTCTAGAAAGTCTGACAGCGACACTACATGGGGAATTCCTGACGTTCTGGAAGATTCCTCTGAGCAGTCTTGTCGTAGATAGTGCTGAACGAAATGTTTCGTGAACATCGATCAAGCTGGAAGTCATCATTTGTGATATGTTTCCTTAGAGAAGTTGAATTAATTCGTATTCAAGAGGGGGAACTGATTGACACGCTGATGGTTGTAACGGGCACGCCACTCAGTGGTTGTACCAGGAACGTTACCCGAACAGGTTTGTTTCAAATCACACGATCTAAACAGGTTACGAGATACTGGTTCTTTAACAAGTTAACTGTTTGTGTGTGTATGAGACGCCTGTTCCTTCACACACACACAGTTGAAGACTTCATCACTCCAATACCTGTAGCTTCCAGGAGGATACGTGGCATGCCATTTGTGACGAAGCATATCTTTTTCCCCTATTTTCCAACAGATCCCTTGCCGACAGAAGCTGCGAAAATTCCAGGCATTTCCCTAATTGATGGGAAGGAATTTCGTAGCTGGGTGGTCGAGTTTCGGCACCTTTTTTGCCCAGCTGACCAGACTGTCAAAAAGAGGCGCCTTATCATTGTGTGTTCATTTTCCCAGAACTCGGTGACGCCGCCGCGTCGGAGAACATACAACTGTTCACCCAGCCTTGGCGTCTCTTTGGGACTAGAGGAAACGAGACCGGATGTGGCGTGGCAGAGATGTATGACATCAAGGGAAGCCGAGACCGGAAGGCGGGAGCAGGACCATGGGGACTGAGGCCGACAAAGAGATGATCGGTAGCTGACTAGGAGAAAGAGATGATATAAAAAGGGCGAGAGGGTCCGGACGGGAAAAGAGAAAAAAGACTGGATCTTTGAAGGGAGCGGTTCGGCCGTCCCTTGAGCGATAGGAAGAGCGATAACGAGCCCGCGAAGTACAGCGGTCTCCTGGCTTGAAAGATCGAGGAACGGAAGAGAGTGCGAAAGAGACTCTAAATTGATATTGAACTGTAATTAGAATATACCCTTTTATTTATTATTTTGATGAATTTCATGTTGAAATAAATAGTTAACCAAGAGCTGGGTGAAGTCATTACACATTAATCTTCTAAAACGTAAGGAATTCCATGTAGCGTCACTGCCAGGCCTGCCAGACGACTTCTGGTCGAATTTCGAACACCTGTTGCAGTACAACCTTTTAATAAAATGTTTCCTGTCCCATTCATGAGTTAATGTTCTTTTTCTCTGCTTCTTTGCACCGTATCTCGCAGCTACGAAATTTGCGACCCTGCATTCCGAGTCATCTCTGTACCTTTTACACACTCTGCAAGTTCGTCAATCTGATAGCAAACCACCCTATGCAAAGGATTTTGATTCGTTTAAGAAAAAATAGGTAAATTGTGCATTCCTATAATTCGTTACATGCTTTCAAATACACTTTGTAAGAGACGCTGAAAAAATATTAATTTAGCTAGAGTATCCGTCCTTCACACGCACTAAATTTTTAAAAATATAAAATACAGCTAACCCTTTTTTTTTAATTGAATTTATCAACCTCTCCACAGATAACTTGAATAGCCTCGAATTTAATGCAAAACAACACATCCAAAAATTAAAAATAACTTTTTCAAATGAGATGGCCTGCACTTCAATATCTTCTAAAATCATTCGAATTTGTAAAGAAAACTTTTCGGAAATTTTTTTTATAATTCTGTTACAAAGAACAGACGAATATACAAATTCAAAAGAGATTTCCACTAACAGATTATGACGACATGGGATGAAGTATAGGTTACAACCAAGCAAAGTCGTTATGAAGCTAAGTTTTGAAATATGCTTTTGAATAACGTTTATAAATTCTATATTATTGCTATATACAGTTAAATGACACACATCGTTATATTACACACTGTTATAATGTGTAATGCCTATACTTACCGCCCATCCAGTATAGTGGTTAGTGACACTAACTTCGGTGCCGTAGGTCCTGGGTTCGAATCCCGGAGAAGGCATGGATGCTTGTAAATGCAGTGCCTTCGAGGCATGGGGGTACGCTAAATAGCAGTCGATCCGCAAGTACTCTCTGAGGTTGGTGAGAAGCCCCTGACCACCACCAGGGACCCTCAAAATCGGGGTGGAACCGAGTAAAATCGTACTGTCCCCTGCATGGTGCTCAAAGTGAAGGCTAACGACAGACACAAAAAATCTGGGCCTTCGCTGCGATGAATTTCGTGGACTTTGATCTGATGTTACTGTCGATCATGTGGAATAAGTAACAACATAATGTATAATATTTGTATGTACATTAACTTACCGTAAAATCCGGCGTATAACGCGCACTTTGAACACAAAAAATAAGATCGAAAATTAAGGGTGCGCGTTATACGTCGAGTATAAAAACGATAGCTTTAAAAATAAGAAAAAGGATGGGCATAAAAAAAATTACTTCTAGATGCATCGAAACACTGTTTACTTAAAAGAAACGACTTGCCTTATGAACAAGAACAGTTGTAGTTCTAGAAGTCTTTTCAAAAGTCTGGAATAATACCTCAAATAAATGACTTCAAAACATGAAAACAGTGTATACTTATATATTTCAGATTTCTTGGTTAAAAAGGGGGTGCGCGTTATACAGCGAATATACCTAAAAATTAAAAAATTTAGCTTGAAAGTATAAGTGCGAGTTATACACCGGTGCGCGTTATACGCCGTATTTTACGGTAATCGAAAAACACGTCGATGATGTCAGTTTCATACTATCCAGCAAACGACTTTGAACTATATATTTTAAGCAATATTTCTTACTTATGGTTCGTATTTTGCCTAATGCAGTCGGGCCCGATTTAACGAATTTTTCTCTTTCCCCGATTAAGTTAAGAAGAAGAAAAAGAAAAAAACTTTTGACGAAAAATAAACCTTGAAGAATTTCAACAGCTGAAAAACATTTTTATCATTATTTTGTATTAGGGGGAGAGGGTGAATGGATCTCTTTTCAAATGACATATCTTCTTTGTTCAGAACAAAAGAATACTTCTCTTGTTGGTACAAAATTTAAATGGGAAAGGCTGAAAACTATATATATATATATATATATATATATATATAATTAGACTTTACAGGTGCGGATGAGTCATGAGTGTAACCTATCGTGTGAGTCTTGAGTAGGACAGGAAATTCATTTCTCACCTTGTTGTGATACATTTTGATGACGGACTGCCTGTCTGTGCAACTGAAATTGAGGAAGTTGTTGATTTGTCGCAGCCAATGAATAGGGATTCTAATGCAGAGTTTGGTAATGAAACTCCTATCAAAACTACATTTTCCAATGTTTTACATTGTTTGGAAACAGTGAAAACATACCTATCTCCTGTGCAGCAGGTTGTAAATGATGCAGTATTTCCTTCTCTGCAAAATGCCGAAAAAGAACTGTACCGAGTCAGGAATCAGGGCCGCGGAAACCTAATGATTAAGGTAACGAACTCGTGACAATCGCTGAAGACCCGCCGTGCAGAAAGGGCTGATGCCCATTAAATATGTCGAGGCTTTAGTCTTCCATTGGTGTGGTGTGGAAGTTAGGAGAAGGAGTCCCAGCTCAGGTGTTGTCCTCGTCACTTGAGCATGGTTCAAAAGTGCGAGGCCCATCACCAAAAGCCCTCGAGTAGCTGAACAGTGCGACGTTGATATTCACTCACTCGAGTCGGGAATCAAAAAGATTTTCAAACATTTATGGGTCAGTATTTTAAAATCTCCAAGTAACTGGTGCGTAATAATTCACTAATACTATGGATACATTTTGAGTAGTTACTTATTATAGAATTTCCAAAAGGTACGTGATAAAAATTTGAATTTTGTTTGGACCCTAATATAACGAATAACCCCGAATTAACGAATAAAAGGCTCGGTACCGATAAATTCATTGAATCGGAGTCCGACTGCAATTTAATTATAAACAAGTAATATAAAAAAAAAAAATTTAAAGTCAATTCCTACTTAGAGCAAAAAAGAAAATTTTATTTGAGCTACTTTTTATTAAATAGTTGCAATTAATATAAATATTTATATACATAGGATAGAATCACAACAGTAAGTGGTAATTAATCTTTATTCATTATCATTAAAGTATCGCATTGTCATCCAAAACAATCGTGTCTATAAATTTCAGTCCAACTGAATGCTTTAAAACGTGAGGAAAAAACCTTTTTAAGTTTTGACACAAGTCGCCAAAAGGGTCGCTAATTCGCCAA
This sequence comes from Trichonephila inaurata madagascariensis, assembly GCA_019973955.1. Taxonomy (NCBI): domain Eukaryota; kingdom Metazoa; phylum Arthropoda; class Arachnida; order Araneae; family Nephilidae; genus Trichonephila; species Trichonephila inaurata. The sequence goes on along the minus strand of BMAV01023381.1, from coordinate 209,365 downwards.
AAAGGATGCCAATGTGGCTGTATTGTAATTCTTTAAATAATTAGTTTTAATCAATTAATTTTTATTAGTTATAATTAAATTACTGTACAGGGCCGGCTCTAGCAGTTTTGCCGCCCCGGACAAAAATGGAAAATGCCGCCCCTCTCTTCACACACAATGCCACCCTCTCTCTCTCTCTATATATATATATATATATATTATTGTGACGTCTTCGATTGGGGTGAACCTCACCCATCTATTCAAGCGAAGTTTTATGGCTCCAAACAGACGTTAGGTGACAAGAGCACGTGGCTATGGGGTCATTGTGTATTGTCTGACCTCGGACAAACGCAGCCATCGAGTCTGGAATTTACAATAACCAAAGAGTGCCGGTGACAATAGGTTGACGTATAGGCGAAGCCTGTATGAAAGTCGGTGCCTAAAGAATGGGGCTATAAGGCCCAGGTGGTGTGATGAATAGGAGTTTCAGAAGTTGGATGAGAATTATGGCGCCCTTAGATTCCAGACAGACGAGGAATGTTTGTGTTTGCCGCACAAATGGGAGACGAATGTGGCCCGGGGACGAGGGCAGACCTTTTTTTTTTTTGCCTGCCAATGGGGAAGACGAGGGGCGTGTGGTGGAACCGCCCCTGGTGTTTAAAAGGGGTTAATTTTGAGAAAAAAAGAGACGGAGGAAGAGGAAAAAAACTTGGAGATGGAGCCCTGGATGGAAACAGAGAGATAGAGCCCTGAA
>BMAV01023381.1:172753-194942 GCA_019973955.1 Trichonephila inaurata madagascariensis | reverse complement strand
CAAAGTTAACACACTTTTAATGCGCAACTTTTTTTCAGCTTGCAAAATTTCCTGCACAGTGACATGATAATTTGCTCCAGACATTTGTCTGTATTGCCCAAATCTGACTTCTAAATTATCAGTTAGGAACTTTCCAGTTAAAACATATTTGAAATTCTGCTCAGTCAAAAGATACTTTATTAGTTCTGGGATGGTATTTACCGTATGCCTCAAAGCAAAAAATGTTTCCTCGCTTAAACAGCCTTCTCGTTTATTTTGTTTTAAATTTTTCCAGCAGTCCAGCCACTGAACAAATTTTGAAAAAAAAGTGAATCTATCATCATCCATTGATGAAAAAGGAACACTGATTTTCAATTTAAGATTTTGACCCTTAGTTGGACTTTTAATATTCATTATTTGCCAGAAATCTAAAATATGTTTGATGAATATTGCAGTGTCCCTAAACATTTCTGGGTAGCCTAATTTATCTTTTAATATATTAAGTGCAGTCACATTGCTTTCTTCAAAAATTTTTAAAACTAATTTAACATTTTGTTTCTCAAAATTTGTTGGTTTTAAAGCTTTTAAACATAATTTAGGAGCTAATTTAACAATAATGTTCATTTCTTCGTTATAAATTTTAAATAATGATGAAAAAGATGCTTTTCGGATTTGAGAAAATTCTGAAGGATCAGGATACATTAAAGAAGAATCAGCATCTTTCTGATTTAACCAATTATTTCGTATAGATTTGATAAGATGTACTGAATCAAAAATAAGATGTAATTTTTTTGCATTATTAGCTGGATTCTGAATAACATTACACAATTTAGAAAAACAATTTCTATTTACTCTGTTATTATCACTTACAATGCAAACAACTGAAAAACCTACTTTTTCCATTAATGACAAAATTTCTAAAGTCATAGAATGCAAGTCTTCAGCATTCATGTTCTTTACAGGATTCAATGATACTATTTCTTTATTTTTACTCAATAAAGAAGAGTATAGAAAACATTGAATCGTAGTAGCTGCTTCTCCTTTCTCAGTAAATCCAATTATTTTATTACATTTATATGTAATCGCTGATTTGATGAAAATTTCATCAATTTGTAATATTACCTGTTTCTCATGGTCTTTCAGTTCTTTACACCTACCTCGTAGATAATTTTCATTAGCCAGAGTTGACAAACCTGGAGTAACATTTAATCCAGATGTAACTCTCTGTAATTGTCTCACACTTGGAAGAATTATATTCCCCTTATCTCTTACATAGGAATAACATGTGGTAGATTTAATGTACATGCAGAAAGAAAAAACCATTAAATTACTGCTATACTTACGGCTATGTTTATTCAAATTTAATAATTTCATTTGCTCTAAAATAAAATTTTCTGCCTCGAAATTTTCAGCATTACAGTTTTCAATATACTTTTCCCATGATTGAATAGCCATAACATGATGAGGAACAGAATTAATGGAAGAAATTTCTTCAAAGACATTTACTGTATTAAGAATATTTAACAATTCGCTGAAATATGTTAACCTAGGAGGATTATTAAGAATTTTTCCAACAGAAGGTATATTTAATTCAAGATTATTATTAAATAAAACAATAGAGAGATCTGTATTTATTTTCAGGGATTTTAAAATGGAAGGACAATTTTCGCAATTCATAAAAAGAAATGTTATGCAACTTTCACAATCATGTTTTAGAACATTGTTTTTAGATAAGAAATCAGATATGGGATTTTCTCGCATTAGCAGATTTTCTTTTAAACATTCAAAACTGGTAATTTCGTCTTTCTTAATGAAATTAGTAAACAGTTGTTCGTCTAATTGTTTCATTTTTCCCTTTCGTTGAATTGTCACCGAGCGTTCTTTAATTTTTTCATTCAAGTAGGATGGACAACCAGGGAAAATGCAAGGATATTCATTCTCTGATAATTTTGGATACACTCTAGGTATTTCTACAACAATGCCAGTCTTGTCTGTAATTTTATCTTTTCTCACAATGAAAGATTCAGGGAAATGTTTATATAATTAGTATTTTTAAAATCCCTAGGAATTTTCCTTTTCCAAGTTTGTAACAACTGTTCATCTTTTGGGAAACGAAACACAGAAACGTACGGCTGCCCCGGTTTATTAGAGAAACAATTTGGTACACAACAGTAACGAGGCATTATTATGAAATGTGTACAGCTTTAGGTTAAGTTATTAATACTATTTTTCAGTTAATTAAGATTTGACAGAATAAACAAAACACTAATTTTACATTTAAGCACTAATTTCTCTTATAAAACAAAATATCTTTTTTTACAAATAATCAAGGATGTTGGCATATATGCGTCAGTTTATTATATCGTGTTCTCAAGACTCAAAAGAATAAAAATTCAATGACAAGAATAATACAAATATCGTACCTTTTTCTTTTTTGCTTAATAAAGAAATCCTGATTAATCCTTTTTGCAGAAAATCCAGTCAATTTATCCTGAGTAATGAATATAATTACACGTGGGATATCCTATCAACTTTGTCAGCATACAAGATGGAAGTAGGAATGTAATCGTTTCTACCGCCAAATTCGTCCCTCCTTTAGTCACGTGACCAGTTTCAAGTCAGTCCAGTGTCAGGGCTTTCTCTCTTCTAGATAGCTTTGCTTTGGCTTGGTACGCATGTCTACAAGATGTCTCCCACAGCCCTTGATTACCACTCCATCTCGTACGGTGCGCATGCTCAGTGCGCAACGTTCGACATAATACGTATAACATCAATATGTCGGACAAATAGGCGCTTTTCAGTAAAACTGGCGAATCACCGCGAACAGGGCGTCATCTACCGGAGTGAAAAACTTGCGTCTTCACACTTTACATTTATTACGCATTACGGTCAAAGAAAGAGCGAACAGCAGGAAATTGCGAATAAACAGTAAGTGACGGCGTTTCACTCTTTATATGTACACTGTATGGTATGCAGCATGCAGAGGCATAATGCATTTCATAAAAATTTGGCGACCCCCCCAAAACTTCCGGCGACTCCCACAGGGGTCGCGACCCCTAGTTTACGCACCTCTGATGTAAAAAATATATTAGTATCTCCCATAATTCATTCTGTTCCGGCACAGGACGCGTAACAGTTCGTCCTGGAATCTCTGAATACAGATATTAACAGATTAGTTTTAAAATATTGAAAAGGAGAACATTTAGGAGGACAGAACCTGCGAAAGAAGGGCTGGTCTCCCTAAAGGAGGACGATTGGTCACCTTAGTAACAGGTGTTGATGGATGAGGGAAAGCAGATGAGCTAAGGTATGTTACTCCTCTTTCAATGAGTACTTAGTTGGGAGTAGTGTATTTGTCAGAGAAATAATTTATGCCTATATTTTTAAGTTGAGGTTAGTAGTCTTTTATCCTGTAATATCTGGCAATGAAAAGATCAGATGACGGATTCAATGAGTTAGTTGCCTTAGCAACGTAGAAAAGTTTGGAGAAATAAAATAGGAGTGAGTGAGTGAATATTAAAGTCGCACTGTTTAGCTACACGAGGGCTTTTGGCGACGGACCACGTTATTTTGAACCTGGTCAAAAGACGTGTGGACAACACCTGAGCACCCCCTGTCCTAACTACCACACCACACCAACGGGAGGACGTTTGAGCTCTCGACAGATTTAACGTGCATCGCTGCCTTACATGGCGTGTCTTTAGTGGTACTGGGCTCGAACTCATGACATGCCTGCCATGATCCGATACCTTGACCACTGGGCTACCGCAGCCCGAAATAAAATAGGAACAACGGAGTGTAATAAAGATGTTGAATATTTTCGCCTTCTGAAAAATTGATGTAAAATTACTTCATTTTTAATATATTTTAATCATGGTACAATAATTAACACCATAGGACCCCGATTTAACAAATTCATTGGGACTGGACAAATTATTCGTTAAATTGGGGTTATTCGTAATATCGGGGTCGAAAAAAGAAATAAAACTCTTTTTTTTTGCACTTGCCTTTTGGAAATTCCATAAGCAACTACACAAAAAATATCCACAGTGAGAAACTACACACTTTTTATTCAGCAACTAAAAATACTATAAGGAATAGATGTTTAAAAATAGACTATAATACATGTTAAAAAACTTTTTGATTCGGGACTCCAAAAGAATTCTTTTTCGACTTTATGCAGGGAAGAAAATACTGCATCCTTTACATCCTGCTGCATGAGGTATGTTTTCACAATTTACAAATAATGTAAAGAGTTAGAAAATGTAACAATTTTGACAGGAGTTTCATTATAAATTTCTGCATAAAAATTGATACGCATTTGGTTTTAACAATCTGAAATACGAAACAAATTTTCAAAAACAAAACTTTCGACAAAACCATACATATAATAAACATCACTTCTCTCAGAAAAAAAGAGCAAATGGCAAAACCTCTCAAAATATCCGTGCGTTGTGGAGTAAGATGAGATAAAGGAATTTCCTGTCCTATTCAAAATTCATACGGTATATAGGTTACTCTCATACTCTCTCTCTCTCTCATCTACACCTTTAAATTCTAATAATAGGCTACTGCCTTCGTTGATGAAATTTGCTACTTTAAACAAAAATCTTTTTCTCTCGGTCAAAAAGGATGTCATTTGAAAGTTCTATTTTTTTCTAATCCAAACTAATTCAAAAAAATTTTTGGTTGCTGAAATAATGCGTTAATTCGGCGTTTACTATTCTAACGAATAGGGGTTTTTTGCCTCCACTTTAATCGGGGAAAAGAAAAAAATCGTTAAATAGGGGTTCGACTGTGACGATCTTCATACCACCTCTACCACAATAACAATTGAAAAAAATAATTTATTTGTAAAAAAAAAATTTAAAAAACCATATAGCGTCCCAAATTTTGAATTTCAAAATCTTCTTACCTTATTTTACGCAGTATTGATATTTTTTGCAACATAATAAAAATGAAAATGAGTATTGAGTTAAAATTTAACTAACTTAATCAATACAAATCTATAAAAATTTACAAAAAGAAATTTTAAAAAATTATTCAATGAAAACGACAGACATATATTAGCCTCAGTAATTAAATTACACAGCTCTCAACACACAATAACATATTCCTTGCCCATAAATTTAAAGATTATTAACGGCAAAAAAAAAAGCTAACAGAGGGCAAAAAAAAAAATCAAATAAATTATTTAGAACACTTGAGTGTGTGTGTGATGCAAAAGCATAAATAAAGAACAATAAAATATATACAGTGTAAAAACTTACCAAAAAAGTGATGTTGCTTCTCATTCAGAAATTAGTTTTTGAATTATTACAATACAGCGCGTTCCTGGTTTCATTATCATAGATCAATTACGAACTGAAACTTTATCGTATTAAAACAAAAAAAAAAAAAAAACTTGGGAGTTTAACTTGAACTTCTGACGTCACGATCATGTGAGTGCCGTTGTTACAAATTTGTGAGGAATATCTTTGCGTACGGTGGTATTTTTCAGTATCTGCAAAAGCTGTCTCACATTCCTGCTGTGCTTATAAATGTCACAATATTAAAGAAAAGTTAAAGTGTAGGAATGACTTTTCGGTTTCCATTGAACTATAATTCGCCGTGTCAAGAAAATTGTAATACTAAGCAAATCGAGGGGCCAGAGGGCGCTAATATCGTAAATTTTTCTTGAGAAATGTGGGAAAAATTTAAATTTCTGTGAATTAATTTTGAGACTATTTTTGGATATAATATAATGTGGTAATTCAATTGAAATTAATATCTTTATTTCCCATTTCTCACTTTTCATTTGCAGTTAAAAATTCTAATTTTTCTTGAAAGTTCTAATTTCTTTAAGCACGTTCTTCATGTTCATGTTTCTTAATATAGATGGCGATACGATGCAGACAGGGGCACATCATTTCTCTCTGCTTTTTCTTGGAATCGCCGTGTTAAAAAAGTGAGCTGTGTTCAGCTGTCTTTTCTGATGTAGTAATGCTTCGCAACTCTCATAGCTCCTCCTTGTGGGCGATCTGCGCCCAACGAGACCAATCACAGTGAGGCGAAATTTTAGGCTTTCAATCTTTTCCCCGCCCTGTGGAAACTGGCGCGCGTTTCAGCTGCTATTTAATTTTGTTTGAAACTTAATCACACGTACACGTTTCAAGCAATTTTTCGTTCAATTCGTGCAATTTTTACTCAGTTGCCATAGCAACCGTTTTAGAACAATTTTTTGCTAGCGAGCTCAAAAAGTTGTTCCAAATAAAATTGCTTGAAATTCCAGCCAATGGGCCTTCCGCGCCCAACGTCATACACAAGATGGCGGTTCCGGTTTCGTCTAGCACTTCAGATATGCCGTATAATATTTTAATGGTGTATAATATTTTAACGGCGTATAATATTTTAAATAGAATGGTGCTCTATTTTTAGTTTACACCCATCAACAATTGCGCAAGCGAAATGAAAGAAATAATTTTGGATGTTCATTTTCCGAAGCAAAAAAATCGGCGAGTAATTTTTCAATGTGGAGATAGAGCGCGGCTGACGTCAGAACATATCGTTTTGTTTACGGCAACCCTTCCCCCTCAGATTCGGCCAAAAATTGCTTGAAAAATATACGTGTGATACGGCCTTTATGGAACAAAAAAATAATGAGATTAGAGGGTTGTCGGTTTGAGTTGAGGAGTGAGGGATCACAGAGTTTGATATCGGGGGTAATGGCGCTAAGCGCTGCTTGGCGTGATATCACACCAAGCAGCGTTTTTTGTTGCTGGAATGGAATCCAATATGGCGGCCTAGCGGTAATTTAACGATACACAATAATTTTAAAGAATTGTTTTGAAATACATTGAAATGTATTTCAAATAAAGGATATAGGAAAAGAGAATAACCTAGATCAATCAATAAATAATGATCATCAATGTTATGTAATAAAAAGCAACATGTACTAATAATAGTATTATAAGCAGCATATAATCATATTATTCTATCGTAATTACAGTGGGCCACAAAAGTGTTCGTACACTTGCAATTTCTTATAAAATTTAATGTTTTCGACTAACTAAAATTAATATATTGTTATTTTTTTATGATATCTGCAATTTGTTCTTAATGGAATGACATAATTAATTTTTTAAAAAATTAATAGTCAAAAAGCTACTAAAAAATTACGTCACAAAAGTCTTCGTACACTTAACAAAAATCTCAACTTAGCTTTAAATATTGTATTTCTTTTTTAATTTAGTACTTCGTAGGATATCTTTTAGTATCCACAACAACTTTAAAGGGACTTGGTATAGATTTAATCAGTTTTTTGTAATTTCTGCTTTGATTTTCCTTCATTCTTCTTTGATTATTGTTTTTACTTCACATTTTGTGTTTATTTGTCATGTTTTCTTTTTTTTACGTCAAAATCTCACCAAATTATGTTCTACTGGGCTAAATAAAGTGATTGAGGAGGTATTTTCATAATTTGGGGACAGTTAGAGAGACACCAGTGGCGTACATTGAGAGCAGTGCGCTTGGCGTCATTATCCTGTAAAAAAATTAAGTCGTTACCAATATCCAAAAATTTTGGGCGTATAATTTAAAAGTTCTCTTTAAAAACAAAAATTACCTCTTTCCGTGGCCGATTTACACCCCCACACATGAATACTTCCACCTCCATGTTTTATCGATCCAACTAGTTTCTTAGGGCTGCGGTAGCCCAGTGGTTAAGGTATCGAATCATGGCAGGCATGTCATGAGTTCGAGCCCTGTACCACTAAAGACCCGCCGTGTAGGGCAGTGATGCACGTTAAATCTGTCGAGAGCTCAAACGTCCTCCCGTTGGTGTAGTAGTTAGGAGAGGGGGGTGCCAGCTCAGGTGTCGTCCACGTCACTTGACCATGGTTCAAAATTACGTGGTCCGTCGCCAAAAGCCCTTGTGTAGCTGAATAGTGCGACGTTAATATTCACTCACTCACCCAACTAGTTTCTTGGGATTAAGTTTCAGAAAATTCAAAATTGATAGTAAATTAATTGGCATGGCAGATAATTCAACATTTTTGGTTCCTATGGGCCTATAATAGCTTATAAATGAAAAAAATAAGGAGTTTAAACCCAGGAATTTATGTGGAACAAGAACTCCTCCACATCCATGCTTCAGCATTGAAGTAAAGGTGCTCTGGCGTGGGGGTGTAAATTGGCCTCAGAATTAGGTATTTTTTGATGATAGTGTGAATCATGAGCTCTATTTAAATATTTTAAAGAGAAATTTTAAATTATCCACCCGAAATTTGGCTATTGGAAACGACTTAATTTTTAACAGGGTAATAACGCCAAGTGCACTGCTCTCAATGTATGCCACTGGTGTCTCTCTAACTGTCCCCAAATTATGAAAATACCTCCTCAATCACTTTATTTAGCCAGTAGAACATATTTGGTGAGAATTTCACGTAAAAAAAAGAAAACATGACAAATAAACACAAAATGTGAAGTGAAAACAATAATCACAGAAGAATGGAGGAAAATCGATGCAGAAATAACAAAAAAACTTATTAAATCTATACCAAGATGCTTAAAAAACTGTTGTGGACACTAAAAGATATCCTACGAAGTACTAAATTAAGAAAGAAATACAATATTTAAAGCTAAGTTGAGATTTTTGTTAAGTGTACAAAGACTTTAGTGGCGTAATCTTTTAATAGCTTGATTATTAATTTTTTAAAAAAATAGTTATACTATTTTAAAAAAATAAATTACATCATTTCATTAAGAACAAGTTGCAGATATCATAAAAAAATTACAATTATAATATATTAATTTTTATTAGTCGAAAACATTACATTTTATAAGAAATTGCAAGTGTACGAACACCTTTGTGGCCCACTGTATAAAATATTCATATAGCACGATTTAATAACAGTTATTAGAAATAATAATAATATAATATAATTTAATGGTAGTTATAAAAAGAATAATCATCGAATTGTAAAAAAATAAAAGTAATGCATAAGATTACTCATATTACATAATTATAAATAACATAAGAATAGCTATAAATAAGGAACAAGAATAGTTATAAATAAATAACATAATAATTATAAACAAATAACAATAATAATTATAAATAAATAATATTAATTATAAATAAATAACAAAATATGTAATATTTTTAAATTAATGTTAAAAGAAACAATTATAAATAACGAATATTATATGATTATTACATATAATTGTGTTTTTGTATTACATTATGAATAAAATAATTGCAAAACGTATGTTAAAATTAATTAACACAAAGTAGTGAAAGCTTGCAACATGAAACTTGCACTGCAAGTTCCTTCAACGAATTTCATCGAACAAAGAACGTAAAAAAAAAAAAAATAAATAAAAAAAAACATTTTTTAAAACGTAAAATAAATGATTTATAGCGATAACTAAAAGCACAACATTTATTCTTTTAAGAAAAAAATATTCTAGTACTCTCTCATTTTAGAAATATCCACAAAAGAAAGAGAAATATTTAGAAATATCCGCAAAATTAAACAGAAGGCGCGAATAGAAAAATTACACTGAAAATGGTTAAATTTTTACAGAAATCAATTAAAATCGTCTGAAATTAATAGGGTTACAGCGGGAAAAAAAGAATAAAAGTTATTTCTAATATACGTTATCTCCATGGCAACCACATCAACAGACGATAAAAATATTAAGGTAACCATATTGTAATGTTATCGCCCATCTTGGCGAACATATACAACAAGGCCCGATATCAAACTAGCATCACTGATCTTTATTTAAAGATTTTCTATGAACTTTATTTAACTCCTTAAACTTTAATATTGATGTAAATCTTTTATTTTAAAGTAATTCTTATGATTTAAATTCAAATGCTAAGTTTCGATCTTTTTCGTTATTGTTCTCAAATCACATCGTTTTATTTTTAAAATAGAAAAAATTTTGTGTCATGATAGTGAATATGCTTCATTTTTTATGATCTTCATGTTAAAAGTTTTAACTTTGTTCTTTATAAATTAGCTCTCTTTATCGAACATTTTTTTTTTTATGGTTAAAGTCCTAGAAGATCCAATCGCCAAAAGCCCTCGTGTAGCTGAACAGTATGACGTTAATATTCAATCAATCAATCAACCTAGAAGATCCAGGTGATTTTTTTAGTGGCAAACTGCACCAATGTATTTTTCCAAACACGGCACTGCAACGAGACTGACAAACTGTGAAGCGGTGGGAACGCAAGCATATTAAAAAGCTGAAAATAAAAGATTTTTTTAAAAAATTATTATTTGAAAGTATATATATATATATAATTTATTTAAAATATCCATTACTTAAAGGTAACATATACAAAATGTAATACTTATCTTGATAATTTGCATGGTATATAATTAAGGTCATATTGTAGCTTTAGGTCAAAAAGAGAGTACATTATTATTACATTCAATACATTAGAATTGTAGAGGGAGGGGGGATGAAAATTATGATTCAAAATTGGGTCGCAAATACTGGAAGTTTGAGAAGCATTATTTTAAGACATAAAATAACATTTCTTAAATTATGGATTTCTTCATAATGCTAAAAAATACCGAAGTAAATTAATTCAATCACAATCAGCTAAATTGTTACAAATCAAAGAAAAATTATGGTTTTCGATAAAATAAGTAAGAATATTGATGTACGTTGTAAATTTGTCAAGGCTCTAGATCCTCCAGTTGGTATGGTACGATAGTTCAGAGAGGGGATGCTAGCTCAGGTGTTGTCCTCGTACCTTGACTAAGGTTTCAAACTTAGGACATCATTCACCAACAGTAAATAAACACTCAAAGCCTTTACAAGAACTTTCACATTTCTGAATATGATTAACTTTGTCTCTGAAGTAATTTCTTTTATATATATATATAGCAAAGACTTTATAATGTTTAGTTCCTTCATTAATAACTTAATTTTTAGTAGCAAATTAAAAATATTTCTTATTTTTAAGAGATAAAAGATTTAGAGTTTGAATATTTTCTATCTTCTCCGATTCAATTTTTTGGATTGGTAATGATTCAAATTTTGAAATTGGGTGGTCCGAGATATTTATTTTTTTTTTTTGAAAAAAAATTCATAAATATATTTAAAAAGGGAGGATTTTTCGTCTAGGCTGTTTAGCTTCTTATACCTTTGCTTAACTGGTAGGCTTCATAAAACTAATTGATGAACATTCTCACCTACACATAAGCATACATGATGAAAAGTTTCTTTAAATTTTATGTTAAGAAATTTTGATTTCTTAACATAAATACAATAACATTCCAAGATTCTTTTCAGAAATTTATTTTAGCTCAGATTATTCTATATTTTAGTGCATATTTTTATTTATCACATATTTCCCAAATTATTGTGGTCATATTAAGTAGTAGTTCAATATAGAATCAAGAGTTGTACATGCAACTTTGCACTAATTTTTTCAGCATCGCCATGAATTAAAGAAAGATTTTAAAGTTTTTTTTATCTAGGGTACAAAAAGTAAGACTTTAAGATCTTTAACTGCAAGCAATAGTCAATTGTCTTAATGTTTTTAATGTTAAATATTTCTTTTTTAACTGTTTCTTATACTTAAAGATTTAACATTCAAAAACAAAATTTAAAACATTTTTCTAATCATTTCCTTAACTTATATAGATGGCATTGTTCAAAAATATTTCAAAATGAAAATCGGGTATGGATTTCTTACCCTCTTCCTTTTTAGCATTCATTTGAAGAAAAAAAAAAAAAAAAAAAAATTCATACCTATCCCACTTATAACTGCTAAGAAAAATGTTTCAAAAGTTAGCACAAATGTTATTTTAAACTTTGACTGGCAATATATGTAAAACAATAAAATTAAGTGCATTTTCTTAGGTAGTATCTTACTTCTATGGAAGAAAGCTTCATTAAAATCAATCATTTGCTCTTTCACTTCATTTTTAATATAATTCAATCTCAAAACAGAAAAAGAAATTATTAGCTGAATTTTACTATGATCCTGTTCACCCACTCTGTATATCTTGTTCTTTAAAGTGTAAAATTTTATACTGCTCGTTTTCTTTTAGATTCTAAAATAAATGCTATGTGTATCTTTAAGAGCGCTAACATAGTGTAATATTAAAAGAAATGTTTCAGAAAATATATATATTATTTAAAGTCATTCAAGGAAAAAAATTCAACATAAATGGATAATAATGTATAGTTAAAATCTTTTAAATAAAAATTAAATTACCAAAGGTAAATAAAATTACATAGTTTATATTCTATATTAAAAAAATTAAGATGTTTTTCTAAAAAGCACTTTTTGGTAATTACAGAATATAAATACCGAGATAAATCCCAATAAGTGAAGTTTTGGACAAAATTTTTGCCTTGTGCTAAAAGGATAGACATAGCAGTTACTATTTAATTTCCCCAAAATAATTTTAAATGAAATCTTGATATAAATATATTTATCTTATACTTCTCCAAAAATGTAGATTTTAAGCATAATAAAAAATAAAATCACACACAAAAAGAATAAGCAATAAAAATTTTTTTAATCAAATTAATTTTGAAAAATTTCACACAGCATACAAATAAGACAATAATTTGTTAACAAATTTGTTTTAATTTTTAAGCTGTACAGTATATTTATAAAGTGAGTTAAGTGTGAGTTATTTTCAGTTGGATGATAGTGACACATATAATGACAAATACTTTATACAGAAGAATTTCTAAATGATTGACACCTATGCCACGTTTTGCTGCTGCAATCGGTTTTGGGTAGGTTGCAGCGCAGCCGAGACTACTTGCGATTGAGGCTGAACCTGTATCTGAACCTGTGGCTGCTGACCCTGAGTAGCACGAACTGCTAGAGTGACAGCTTGGGAAGTAAGTCCAGATTGAGATGCAGCCACTTGCTGGAGAATTGCTGCTGTTTGTTGCTGACCCACAACAACAGCTGGCGCTCCCTTAAGAACACCACTAGTTGTTAATGTGGTTGAAGGTAGAGTTGTTGTTTGCGCCTTTACAGAGCCTGCAATAACAGGTTCTCCTCGAAGGCTGACTGTCGCATGCTGTTGTGGTATATTTGAAAGGCTTGGGGTTGCAGTCACAACCTGTAACACAATTGCAACAGTAAAAAGGTATTTCCATGAAGTTAAGAAGTTCATATATTCACTTTTAAACTCAGCAGAATTTTTACAATTTAATTTGAAACATTACACATTATTGAAATTATTACATATCAATCTAGTTGTCAAAATAAATAAGATAGGAAAAAAATTATGAAATCAAAGTTATTTTTGTAAATATCGGATAGTGAAAAATTAATATTTAAAGATCCTTTAAAAGTCTGATTTTCCTGCAGTAATCTAAAATTCTTGAAATTACAAATAAACATTAAATTGTTCTACTATAGAAAATTTTTTTTAAAAAAAACCACCCCATTATGCAAAGATTGATATTGAAACATTTATTTTCTAATAATTATGTTAGAATATACAAGGTGATTCGCTACCAGACCAACAAACTTGTAGGAGGTACAGAGATGACTCAGAATTACATAGGAATGCAGGGATGCGAAAGCCACAGTTGCTATGGTACAAAGAAGCAGAGAAAAAGAACAGAAACACTTTAATGAGACAGAAAACATTTTGTTGAAAGATTGTACTACAACAAGTGTTCGAAATAATGACCAAAAGTCATCTGCAGTGGCACTGTATGAAATTCTTTTTGTATGTATGTTATGTTTAAATTTAAAGAGTATATGAAAACGATTATTGTATTTCTATTGTTTCATTTCTCTTATTTTAATCAATACTTTTTTTAAAAAAAACAAAGGAATCAATAAATTATAAGAAAATCTGAAAGCTTTAAAATTTAAAACCTTTTAAACCTTTCAACAACAAAAAAAATGAATAATTTTTCAGCTTCTAAGAAACTTTTTTACACATTCATAAAAATAACAACCTGTTTAAATCCAGTGGCTTTATATAATTTTACAGCAAGATAGGTGTTCAAGGCATCTTCCTAGGGCACAATCTTTAGTTTTGTATTGATAAGATACCAAATGGTATTAGAAGTTTAAATGCCTGAACTTCAGTTTCCTTCAAGGAACACATAAATGATGGTTTTCCCACAAATTCATATTTTTAAACTTGAATCTTTGAATAAATAGAAATCAAAAGTATCTGCACAAATTTATAGTTGGCATAAATATAAAGATCAGTTTTAAATTCAAGTTTAAAAAATATCTATTTATGTAAATGCAAATTCCCTCATTTATTTTTCATCACAGATTATAACTGAAGTACAGGTAATTAAAATCTGGACATTCTTTGTAATCTTAAACTTCAAAACTAGGAATTTTATATTAAAAATTAAAATCTATATCTATTTGAAAAAATATTTATGTATCATGCTTACACAGTTAAAAATTATTTACACAATTCTTTGAATATTTAAAATGCTATGATCAAATTTTAATATATTGAATCACTAGAATATTTTAATATATTCCTTAAATTTCACACAATTTAGTTGAATACTGCATGTTATCAGTAAAAAATATCCGGAAAATGTGTTGAATATAAAATTCGTTTTTACATAGAAACAATGCCAAGATGCTAAATCGTCAGCACGTAAAAATAACAAGCATATCTGTAATAGTTTTTGAAATATTCATTTTAAAACTCAGAAAATTTCTGCATTATGTTATACTTAATATTTATTAGTCAACATAATAAAGTAATTGTTTGACAATGCACTCTTATACTATTAAAAATTATAAATGGCACTGTTGCAAATGTTAAGAATTTTACAATTTTAAATTCAGACTTTAACAGAAAGATGTAGATAAAACTAGCATCAAAAATACATGGAAAATGCAGTCTGCAATGCCATGATTTTGACGAACAGAAGATGACATTTTCACTTGCTACAGCAGCAGTCGGTCTTAGGCAGGGGGAGATGGGCAAATAGACAAGGAACAGCAGTTCTGGCCGATGCCACTCACACAATTACAGTTTTTAGATAAAAATATAAAAATTACAAATACAAAATAAGCCTTGTAATTTTTCACAAATATTTATAACAATGAAATTCCTGTATTTGACAACACCTCAGATAACTTCTACTCTTTTTAAAATTTGCTTAGTCAAAGTACTCCTATTGTACTCTAAAAAATTATATAAACTATAATGGTTAATTTATGCAACTTTTTAAATGTTCCTATTAAGCCATTTCTGTTCAAACACAGTTTACACAATAAAAAAAAATTTGGACACGCCCATTCAGTAAGGAATTGTATAAGAGTCCAACCATAAGTTTTGTTGTTTACCGAACAGTATTCTCCTTAGATTAAACTTTTGGTTGATTTGTCGAATCAGCCGCCTCTCGCGTCAAGTGTTTTCTTGCCAAATCGATAAATGCGCCAAATCTGGTAACCCTTCTGAATTTGTTTTCCAGTGAAGGAGAAGTCGTTTTTGGCAAAATTTTGCGCATGTGCAGTACATTTTTATAACGTTAACAGTTTAATTTTCCAACTGCGCTTTTTCGCGCATGGGCAGAAAGTTTTTATTACTTTAAAAATTTACAATTCTTAATTTCTGCACATGTACAGTAATTTAACAACGGTCTTAAATTGAGGAAGCAGTAATTTCTTCTCTTGCTACAGTTAGATCAGCTGTTTTCTTTGGCTTCGTTCCTTCGTTTTGGGAATTATTTTTACAGGACATATTTTTATTTCTTTCTCCATATAAATTTCAACAGATTGTCATGATGTCCAGTGATGCTATTAGGATTAATTTGAATGAATGCATGCAAAAATATGATGAGTATTCTGAAAGGTTTTTTGCCCTGTTGCCTGTGTTTGGAAAGGAAGTGGTTTTAGAACGATGCATGCAAGAAGGTTTGACTGTTTCTTCATGTTTGCTCAAAATATGGGAAACGTATGGAATTGAGAGAAAGAACAGGCAAAAAAGTGAATGATGGTTATTGAATGGTACTGCAGAAATCAGTCAAGTGTTAAAAGAGGATAACCATCACATGTTTAGGAGTGTAAGGAAAAGGTCTTCGTTTGAATTGAGTAATGTGGATATGTGCACCATTATGTTAGGGAAGCAAAAATAAAAATGTTTTGGATGGTGCTCTCAGAAATATACAGTCGCAGGTTGGTATAATTTCCAAATGTCAGAAAAAGCAGCATTTTTTAAAGGTAAGTGAAATTATTTTTATTTTTAAATGCATAATTTTTGCAGTGATTTTCAGTTTCAAAACTTTAAAACGCTATTTTTAAATGATTTTCCTTCTGCCATCTTGAATTTTGTGCTCCGGCATTGCGTGTTGTAGTAGGGTTGCAACTCCGAAACACATAAAAACATGCCAAATTGGCGATTTTTCAAAATTTGGCGGAAAGGTGGCCGATTCGACAATTTCATCAAACTTTTTTTTTTACAATTGTTAGTAGATTAAACAAATATTTTCCTTACAATTATGTTTATTTCAGATAGAACTTTGATTTATTTCATTCATGAAATACAAGTTCAAAATCCTTTAATTTCTGATTTTAATTTGTCTGAAAACTTTTCATGTGATTCACTTGAGTACAAATTTAAGCCCTGAAAATGCACTATCCATTAATACATTTCTTATATTACTGCCATTTAATTTAAGTTTTTGCAGATTGTTATCCCATGATTCTTGCCACTTCAAGGCATATATATATTTACACTAAAATGACACAAACACAAAAATAAAGCAGGAAGGAGGATATACAAAGGCTAATACTGACCACTGGAATATTCTGAGGCATCGCTGCTTGCTTCATTGCCTGCTGGATCTGCTGCACAGTCATCGCAGTGGGCAGTCCCTTCACTTGCTGAGTACTGCCCACTTGCGGATTGTGCTGCACAACTTGAACTGTATTCAGGGATCCAGACAGAGAAGTGGCAGCTATATTTGCTCCTTTACCTTGAACCTAGAATAAAATATGTATTCAGTAACTTCAAAGCCATTGTACAAAAAGTCAATATTCAGCATAAGTATTTTAAACAAGAACTTGTAACTGCAATATAAAATATTTTGAATTATATTAAATACTTCTCTTTTTGAAAAAGCAAATAATTTAAATTGAGGGACTTTCATTCCTAACATAAAAAAAAAATGTTTTCCAGGAACATCATATATATTATGAAATTGAGTAGTGGGTTGTGGAATACTTTTCCATTATTTTGTCTATGTAACCTTTATCAAAAAAGTTACATATTGTTTGACTTATTGAAATTAAATTTAGAGTATGTTTATATATAATACACACAAATATTGAAAAATTATATTATGCAACTATTTCTCAGCAGTTAAAGGGATAAAAGAATATCGAACAGAGTTCAAATTTTCTTTTTGTTAAATAAGTATGACAAATCATTTGAATTACATTATTAAGTCTTAAAATAAACACGATTAATCATTATTATTATAAAAGGAATACCTCATTTGTATTTTGATAATTTAAACAAAAATAAGGTTTTTGTACTTGTTTATTTGAAATTTTCATTACTTCTGGCAACACTTCCTCTCAACTTCAATTTTTTCTCTGCATGTATGTAAAAAATAATAATAAAGAGAAGCCCATACTGCATCTATATTTTATTTCTACAAGGTGTGACACAAAAAAAACGAGACTAAGTGTATAGATTTAAAAAATAATAATACTAAGAAGTACTGCATCATTGAGTGAACATATGCAACTGCATTCTGCTAGAAAAATGTCGAATAAATAGCAAGTTTCTTGTGAAACTTAAGAAATCAGCCACAAATACGTTTGAAATATTAACCAAAGTTTATGGAGATGTAACTTTGTCTTGTGCACATGTGTTTGAATGGTATAAGAGGTTTTCAGGGGGAAGGACCAGTGTGGAAGATGATGAAACAGTTGAGTGTCCAAGGTTAGCGAGTACATACAAAAACATTGCCAAAATTCGTGATATGTGTGGGTTCCCACTTACATCAGTGATCAGACTGTTAATCAACACTGCTACACTTAAGTACTTAAAGATTTTGTGAAAAAATTAGGAAAAAAAAGGCCAGAATTAGGGAAATGATGGACGGCTGAAAATGCACCTGCACAGACCTATCTGTCAAGCAGTTTCTGACCAGCAAAAACATAACTATGATGGTGCATCTTTCTCATTCATTTGATTTGGTCTCATGAGACTTTTTCCATACAGTTACCTTTTTTTTCCTTCACTTTCCTACTAAAGGGAACCTATTGTACCTCAGTTGAAGAGGTTCAGACAAAAACAGAATCACCTGAGGGACCTTCCAAAAACCTCGTTTCAAAACTGTTACCAACAATAGCAGCACCGAATGCAGAATTGTGTGAATGTTGAAGGGAACTACTTTGAAGAAGATACTGTCATGGAGAACTGATTCTGTAAGTACAATGATTAATTGCAGTGCTCCACAACCTTTTTATCGCTTTAGACCGGTCAACGTTTGATAATTTTACTGTGGCCCGCTGAGGGTGGGACACGTTGATTGTTATATTTTAGATTGTTTTGATTTAACAATTTTAATTTAGTTAAATTTAAATATGCCTTCAGAATAAAATATAGTTACACCAAAAATGAATAAAAGTGATTTAATGTGATTTCTGTGGAAAGTTGCACAAATCTGAAAGAAATGCACCACTTTAAATAAAATGGCAATAGTTTAATGTTCTTTAGGCAGCCCGGTACCATTTGATCCATGGACCGGTACAGGGCTGCAGACTGGTACAGGGCTGCAGACCGGCGGTTACGGATCACTGATTTATTGGACTAGTCTTGTCTTTTTTGTGTCAAACCTCGTGTATCTACACATGAAAAATACTTCAAATATTAAAAGAACTCCTTGGTAGGATGCCTTTTTCAATGATTAAACTTTTAACTACTCTAATCATTTTTTTTTTTACATAAAACTTTCAGAATTTCAGCAAACTATCAAAATTAAAAGCTGAAATTATGTGTTATTATGAAAAAAAGTATTAATCACAAAGAAAAAGTGTATATCTCAAAATGCCACATAACATTAGATATACCAAAAAAGTAAATTTTCAATTTACTTTTTCATGTTGCATATACTTTAAAAAGAAAGGGTAAGTTATCACACTTAAATTATTTGTGCTCTTTCAGAAAAAAGAATAATTTTCTCCTAAAAATATTTACTTTTGGAAGTTGTGTCAAATTGGCTGTTAGTTTGCCCTTACGTGCTTGACTAATTATCTGTTGCTGTAATTGAAGTTGTCGAATTTGGTGACTTGTCAGGCTGGCAGTTCCTTTAGCAGGAACCATGCCTGCCTTGCCCTAAAAAAATACATACATTAAAAAACGTACTCTGAAATAAAACAAAAATCTCAAAGATTTTTCCTTTGAAAAAAATGATACATAAATGAATCCATCAAAACCACAACTAGAAATCTTTATTTTACACATGAAGCAAAATTTCAAAATACTTTTAGCTGATTAATGTACAAAATGCAGTAGATTTTTTTAAAAAAAATATTATAAAAGCATGCAGTGAGAATTTAGAAAGGACAGAAAAAAGTGATTTGCGAAAACTTGGCACAAATATTTAACAATCATGCAGTTACTTGACTAAAAAAATGCATGCAAAATTATTTTTTCAGAAACACTGTTCTTTTCCCAAAATTATTTCAATGATAAACAAAGAACTTTCCCCCCTTAAGTACAGTTCCTGCAAGATAATTACAGTAGAATAATTAAATATCTTCTTTAAAAAATTTTAAATAACAAACCCCCTGTTGTGTTTTTTAGGTTTAAAAACACACACAAAGGATACTGTTTAAAACAGAATAGGCCTTACATGATTCTTAAAACAAGTTTGTTCTTTTTTTTTAAGGATTTATACAACTGTGTTAAGTTTGGAGGAAAAGTAGTACCTGAGGAACGCTAACGTTAATATTAACACCTCCAACGGTAACAGAGGAGACAGGAATGGCTAAGGAAGAAGTGCCACTTAAGGGAGCTGAAACGGTCTTGACTAAAGTAGCAGTGCCTCCTGTTATGGATACCTGCTGTGGTTGAACTTGGAGCTGGGCTTGCGCAAGGATTTGAGCTGTGGTCAACTATAATCAATAATACAACATAATTACATGGCACTTTTGGCGTGGTGTTTGAAAAATACTTTAAAAAAGATTAATACTATGACCCCTTCTGAAAATGATAGTCAAAGTATCCATTTCACTGAGAACAAATATGTCATGGTTACCACAATTCCAATGGGTTTGATAATTCTTACAAATTTATGACCTTTTCTAACATTTAAAGTATTTTCTAAAAAACATCACATTATAAACAACATTTTTTTTAAAACTTTCTGACATATTATGAATTGTTCTTATTAGTACTTGCCAAAAAAAAGTATTTGGCACAGCATTATATCTTTTAACTTTAAAATTACCTGGATTTCCCCCTCCCACATAAAGTTTACATTCAAAATTTTAAGAATTTTTTAACATGTATTAGCATAATTTTCTAAAAACTTGATCATAAAAAGTTTTAGTTATTTTGTAGCTTTGAAGTACTAATTAATTATGAAGATTATGAAAATCATGCATAAAAATGTAAAAGCATTTTTAATCACCTTTGTAATTTATTTCACATCAAAACTGAATAAAATTAGTACTACTCTTAATGGCTCAAAATTTTATTTGAAAATTCATTCTTTTATAACATTAAATTGAGATTAAAGCTTAGCAGCCTAGGTAAAAAGTATACATGAATTCCAAAATCAAGATCTAAAGGATAAGGAATTAAAAATACATGCAGTTAGCTTATTATTTTCAGTTGATAAACCATAAAAAATAGGGGTTGACAATTTTGTTTATCAAAGTTACTTTCACCCTCCATTCCTACAAATGCCAGATAAAAACATTTCATCCCTCAACAGTTACCTTTGAAATTCAGTGATTAGTACATTGCAGTGTTAGTACAAATCAGTGAGTTTTGTTTACATTATTTTTTCTATTTTAGAAGAATGATTTTTGCAAACACAATGGCAAAGATCAGGAGGAAAGCAAACTGCTATTTTGCTTAAAATGTAGATGGACTTCCTTAAGGCTGTTGATCAAAAACATAAAACGAAAAAAGGAATCGGTAAAGATTTTGGCTTTGCTAACTCTACTTTATCAACAATAATTAAAAAAAGAGAGCAAATTACGTAAATGTTTTAACGATTTTTATTAAAGGAATGCATGCACAGAAATCTATGTAAATAAAATGTACTCTAATTAACTTAATTTTGTTGAACAATTTTTTTTTTTGCAATATTTTTTAACACGAAATTCTTTTAAAATGAAAAAAATATTTCAGCCCCTTCAGTTTTATGTCAAACAATTTTCATTGTATATATACACTACTTTCTCAATAATATTAATACAGGAAAAAAATATTTTGTTTAAAGATACTATGAAGTCCTTTTTTCACTTATAAAATATATTTTAATTTTAATTGTTCTATGGGAGGGGGAGTTAAAATCAACATGATTTACAAAATGTTTAAGTTAAAAAGATAATTACATTGACTTGTGCTTGCTTTTGTAACTGCTGCCGTTTTATAAGCTGAGTCATCTCTGCCTCGGTCATTGGTCGGCTTTGCTTCATGTTCACCTTTTGAGCCACTCGCTGCTGGGCAGCCGTCAGGGCACTAGCTGTTCCAATGGCCACTTTGGCAGATGGTTGAGAAGCCTGTTGTTGCACAGTCTGCAACCGCTTTAGCTGCTGTTGTTGTTTTAATGCTTGTTCATTCTGTTTGGAATAGTTAAAACAAAATATTTACAGTAAATTTATGAGAAATAAAAAAACATGAATCTAAAATTGATATATGAAAAAAAAATTCAGAATCTGCAAAATTTATGGTCAGTATGATAAAATGATCCACAATGATACATATACCATAAAATCTGGCGTATATCGTGCACCTATACTTTCAAGCTACAATTTATAGTTTTAAGGCATATTCACCATATAACGTGCTCCCCCATTTTAGCAATGAACCTGAAATGTACATGAGCAATGTTTTGAAGTCATTATTCCAAGCTTTAGAAAAAAATAAAATACTTCAAGAACGACAACCCTTTAAGTTCTTAACGAATGGCACTTCTTTTAAATAAACAGCATTTTCATCAACAAAGAAGTCTAATTTTTTTCTATCATCATCTGTTTTTTTATTTTTAA
>BMAV01023381.1:149908-169161 GCA_019973955.1 Trichonephila inaurata madagascariensis | reverse complement strand
CTGGTTTCAATTCATCTGAAACAGGTAACACCAATCAGCTTCAATAAACCTATAAAATTGTTAAAGGAATCAAGACTTAAAAATGAAATTGTGGCAAGTATGACGAGACACACAAGTAGTTACAGTTGAAATAAAATGCAAATAATTTCACAACCTTTTTTTTTACATTAATGTCTTGAAGCCTTTCTCATAGAGAATGATGGCTTAGAAGCAAATGCCTTATCAAATAAAGATAGTACTGAAAATTGGGTATAATGACATATATTTTTTATGCTGAAGAAAGAAGTGGATTGAGCATGCAGAAGAATTCTTAGGGCTATCCTAAGGGAGCATCACCTGAATTTACCAAGCAAACCTTTTGGGATAGAATGAAATCATCCGGTACCAAGGGATTGCAAATCCTGTATTTAGTTTAATGATGGTGGTCTCTAAAAGTTAAAATTTTCATCAAAAATACCAAGAAATGTGAATTTATCTTATATATTTCTCAAAGAAATATTTAAGTTATTTATGCTACAGAGACATTAATTAATTCTTTATTATATATAAATTTCCAATTCTTAATTACTAATTTAAGTAACCTTAATAAGAATATACATTCTAAGTAAATAAATATGCTAAAATGAATTAGTGATGATACTATATAAAATGTAAAAATGACATTTTTCTTTTTACATGAAGATACCATTTCTTTTTACTTTAGATATCATTTTTAAAGAATGGTATCTAAAGCTTTGAAAATGATAATGCATTAAAAAAAAAAAATCTTAAAAATAAAATACTCCGAAGTCCTTCCTAATTCCACAAAAATTTGTCTACATTAAACAAAATTATTTTCAAATCTGCAAAAGATAATAAAAAATGAAAAGTTACCAAATGAAACTTTTATATATGATTATTTAAAACCATTTTACTCCTCTTGTGAGCCAATATTTTATTTCACCCACTAAGTGCAAATATTAATTTTAAAAAACCAAACAACATACGAGAGGGTATCTTACCAGAGGCAACAGTAGTAGCTGGAGAAAGAGTTGTCCCTACAAGTCGCTGTGATGCTGCCAACTGTGCTGATGTCAGATTAGACACAGAAACAACAACTGGTGCTGTTGATATTCCTCCAGCAACAGTTGTCACAGCTCGCACCTGTCCAGTTGCTGCTGCAGCCACGACCATTTCTTGAACAGTCATCGTTGTAGTTGTACCTACCGCAGTGACAGCAGCACGCTGATTACGAATGTTGGCATTGTTAAGGGCAGCAGCAATGGCAGCATTCTAAAAGGATAAAAATAAAGCTAACTTTAGAAATACAGAATATAACCTTAATAATAACATATTTCTAGAATAACATTTTTTATTTTAATTCTCCCACTGATTTTGAAGTTTCTAATCCATACATTTAACAAATGTACCCATTTCTTATTTAAATATTACAATCGTATGTATATATAATAATATACACACATGTGTACAATGTAATATAGTAATATTTTATTAGGAAGATAGTAAACTTGTCATTTATAAAGAAAAGCAGATACTTGAAACTCAACACAAAATATATGAATTGCGTATTCACCCATACGCCTACTTTTAAAACTAACTGCTATGAAAAAAAATTAGAATAAAAATATATGGACATAAATCTTGAATACCAGTTACATTTTTTGCATGCAAAAAAAAGTCTGTGATCATAATCAATACCAACATTTTTACAGCTCTAATAAAGAAATATATTTCATAGCGTATATATACATTTAAAGAATTAGGTATATATTTTATATTAAAAAAATCTTCAAAAAACATTCATATTAATAAAATCTACCTGTGCAGCATCCTGAGTGGAAATGGAAGTAACTCCAGCTTGCCCAAGTGCTTTTGTAAGGTTTGCTAGAGTACCAGCAGAACTAATGATACCACTGGTGAGAGACTTCGCCAGAGAAACAGATGTAACAGTTCCTGGTTGCAAGTTGGCCTTGCTTAGTTGTACTTGCTAAAAAATGATTTTATCTTATTAGTTTAAAAAAAAAATCAAAAAAGTTATTGGATATAAAATGTTAGTAAGTTAATATAACATATTTAAGATTTTGAAAGAGTTATGAATTTTTTAAAATAAAAAAAGGAGAAGGGGTGAGTTATATTCATTATAAAATATGAATCTTGCTATTCAAATCAGAATATCAATAAAAGTTCTACAAACAAAAATTCTAAGAATATCAGTTAAGCAATGTTTTTAGAGAGTAGGTATAATTGTTAATTTCTCAAATGAGATCAATGGAAGAAAATTGGATTATTTAAAAATAAAATAAAAACTACACCCATACATGAAAATTAAACAAAATATTTATTTTTTACATACTTGCAGTTGTTTTGCCTGTGCAAGACTTGCAATAACAGCTTGAGCTTGCTGAGCATTGAGGCTAGTGGTTCCTGAAACAGCCACAGTTGCCTGTTGAGGAACTTGCCTTTGGGGTGTAATTTGCTGGTCAAATACTTGAGATGCTGCTTGTGTTCCTGTTTGAAGAACAGCTGGAGTCTGCAATATATATATGTAATGTGTTAATTTAGTTAATTGAGATGTTATAGTTATGGCAAGAGAAAAAGTTGAGTAGACAAACCAAAAATTGGATACTTTATTGTAAACATTAAGTGAAAACAAGTTTTGTGCAACGTTTCCTTACAAATGCCAAACAACAAAAGCAACAGGACAATTCCTTTCTATATTTAAAACAGGGACAAATATAATCATATGTTCAAGAGAAGGGAAATATTAGTTATTTTTAGAAATTAAGTCAGTTGTTTTAGAGAAAAGTTTATATCACTCAGTAAGGCATGTCTAAACAATTAAGATATTCTTTTTTAAAGAATTGTGAATAAATCTACCAAAAAAATAAAAGTCTATCCTTGAAAATTTGTCAAAATATTGGGTTTAATCTCTTTAACTCAAAAATGAAATTAGAATAAAGTTTTGCAGTATGGTATTCACAACTATGATTTAGAAAAAAAAATATTTAAGATTAATATTTCAAATTAATATTCAGTTAAGTTATTACAAATGCACACAAAATAAAGTTAAGACTAGAAATTTATAATTCTTCTGCGGATAATCTTAAATAATTAGGAGAACAGAGATAGAGTTGCTTAATATCTAAAAAATTAAAAGAACAGAGTTGCTCGATGTATTATTTAAAAAATTCATATCTGTTCAAATAAACAACAACATATCACTAATTGCTCTACGCATTAAAATGTTATATAAAAATAAAACATTTCCCAAGAGAAATAAGGAGACGTGTGTAGAAATTGAAAGCACGAAACAGTATTTTTTTAGCAAGGCCAATGCTAAAAAAATAAAAGGGATAGAATATGAAAATTGAGAACATATTACAAAAAAAAAAATAAGAGACATTGAATACAAACAAGAACAACTGTGCTGGTTCCAGTTTGGTTTTTCTGCTTCTCTTTAGCAATTCTTTCAGCTCTATTTGCAGCAATTTGAGTTGGAGTAAGAGGAGCATCATAATTAATGCCATGTTCAGCCAAAATAGAGGCAATCTTCACATTCTTTGATGTTTGTATAAAAATTTGTCTCTCATTAGCCTTGCGTTTGGCAGAGCCATCCATCATCAATTTGTAACGATCACTGATTCTCTTTGAAAAGGCTCCATTGTCATCTTGTAAAAAGAGTTGACTAGTTTTCATTGGCTTGTTGTTTTTAGTCTGAAAAATTTTAAGGCAAAGTTAAAATATATGTTCTCTCTATAAAGCTCAGTTTGAAGGTCATTTTTTTTTACTTCTAGAATCACAATTGCAAAAATATTTAATATATATCATAAAATGCAAAGCTGTACTTTCAAGCTGCATTTTTTTTTTTTTTTTTTAATTTTTAGGTATATTTGTCGTATAACGCACCCCTTTTTTTGTGAAGGTACCTGAAATTTTTCATGAGCAATGTTCCTGTGTTTTGAAGTCATTTGTCCAAGGTATTATTCAAAGCTTTAGAAAAAATGGTATACTTCTCGAATTACAACTATTTAAGTTCATAAGGATGTCATTTCTTTGAAATAAACAGTATTTCAATATACGTAGTAATCTAATTTTTGTTATGCTTATCTCGAATTTTTTAAAATTTTTTATTATTTTTCAAACTCTTCATTTTAAACTTGACGTATAACATGCACCTGTAAATTTTTGTGTTGAAATTGTTCATTATACTCCAGATTTGAAGGAATACATATATTATTTCAAACATCTAGAATTCATCTTTCAACTAGGGTTTAATTTTTTTAAAATTCTTATTGTGTGAGCAAACATTAAATCTAAAATTCAATTACAGGTACTAATAATGATTCCATTAATATTGTAAGAAAATGGAACACAAATATATATTTATACACACTCTCTTTTATCCATAAAATCTTATTATCACACACATCCATAATTTGGCTAAATGAAGTCTTTAGATTCAGGTACTTCTTAAATTCTAAAATCCCGTTATTAAAAAAATGAGTGAACATATTTTTATATAATTGGCAAGGCTTCTGAAATCTATTTCCCCATTGATTCATTATAATTTTACATTCTTCATGAAGATATAAAAAAAAAACAAGAAAACTTTTAATACCTTGTAAATTCCTTTGGTCTTTTTCTGCTTCTTGGGGTTGGTGTCGTAGAGAATTTTGCCTTCTTCTCTTGGAACAATGACATTTTCATAGCGTATTCTACATGCCTTTGCAGATCGCCAGATCCCACTACCAGCATATACAGCTTCACTTGCCATATCCCAGTTAGGCGTGTGTGCTGGCAAGAGTACAGTCAGATTTAATGGAATGCCCTGCACTTCTTGTATCACCTACAATGACAGAAAATCAAGCATTCATTTTACTACATTAATTTTCTCTCTATACACACATGAAATAAATCACTGAGGGGCTATTTATTTTGTTTAATTTGTAGTAATGGGAGAAAAATTAAAAGCTTTTTGATATTGATCACAAAATTTATTTCAATTTACCATCAGGAATTATTTGCATGTGCACTTAACTCAATGAGTAAAAATACAAGAGTGGGAATTATTCAAATATCAAATTTTTATATACAGGGAAACAGGGGAAAACGTAGCATACAAAATATAATCATTTGTGTGTTTAAGTTAAGGAATTTATTGGTTATTTACAGAAATAACATCATTGTTTAGGGAATATTTTAAGCTGGTTAATGAGGCATGTGTAGGAATTGCAATATTGGAGCAAAAGTTCAATACCAATGTTCGGTATTTTTTAGGTATTAATACTGGGATACCGGTTTTTATACCGATAGTAGAAGTTTTAGAAAAAGAAAGAAAACACAGGTGTTTCTTTGTTTTATTTGTCAGTTTTATTAAAGAGTGTAAATATCACAAGAAATAATTTGTAATTTACAAATTATAACAGTATAAAAAGAATAATCAAAAAAGTAAAGGAACATTTATTTAAATCACAAAAAAGTGTAAATACACTATTTAGTCAGTGACACTATAACAAATTTTTGAAATGTGATCTTACAAAACATAATGCATCAATTGTACTATTTCTAATCCTTGAAAGTAATATTGTGTAAAAATTACCAGCTGTCAAAAACACTCTTTTGGCATCTACTCTAGTTGGTGGTAGTTTCTATTGCGTGATACTTTTTCTTTTTGTAAAAAGGTATTTTTTTGTAAGGAAACATTTAAATATCTTAAAAATTTTTTTAACTTTATTAATTACAGGAACCAAAATTCTTAATGAGTTGATATTTCATCATCATAAGCAATATCTTCTTCAACAATTACATTGTCATTATCTTCATTGTCAGTATCACTCTCACTTTCTTCAAAGTCGGAATCCAAAGTTTCTATATCCACAGTATTTAGATTATTAGTATCTACTACACCTAACTGAATTACGTGAGCAATTGCTTATTTGCACCAATCAGCTTTCATAACTGTTGTTCCATCAGTAGTTATGGTTGCAATATCTTCTTTCAGGGATAATTTATGTTTCGTTAATTTAGATATAAGCACTTCCACATATTTTTTGGCGGGCATACTTCCCAAGACGTGTGCAAGTCCTACATTCCCCTAATTTTTTTCTGGATGAATATTTATATTTAAATAGTGTCTATTTCTTACACTCAACTATTCATTAAATGCAGATCTAGATTTTTCACCATTTACTTTTAATTGTATTAGCTCGTATTTCAAAGAACTGCAAACACTGTTACTGTAGTCTATAACAGTTCTTATATTCATCGATGTTGGTAGATTTTTAAAACTTCTGATGGATAAGGATTTTCTTAATTCATAAGTGCAAAACACTCGAAATGTAAAACCATCTAATGCTCGTTTTACTTACAATTTCATCTAAATAATCTTTTTTTCAAAAAAATCTAAAATCCATGATGGTTCAGGCTCAGAATTTGTGCTTAAATTTGTATCTTCATCGCAATTATATAGGTTCTTTCCTCTTTAACAAAGTTGTAACATGTTTATGAATGTGTATGGAGCCCACTTGTAATTTCTCCACTCACTTTTTATATTGTGCCACCATATGTTTTTCATCATAGAAATAATGAAACCAAACTGAAGTATTATCAACTGTTTTTTTTATAAAAGTTATTCCTATTCATTATTATGGGTTCATATTTATGAGTATATAAATGAATCTGAAAAATATACATTTTGAACCCTAAAGTACGATATGCAAATATAATGTGAATAACAAATTCATCAATTTAAAAAATATTGAATTATGCACTTTCTTTACAAATACAACCTTGTTTTCCCAGATACGAATATCAGACTGTGAATCCTGAGCATGTGTGAGGTCGCTCTGAGCTGCAATAGGATAGTTTTGGTCCACCTCCTTGGATGACTCACATATTTTATCTCTTCTCTTGATTGTACGCGCGATGCAACTTTAAATTCACAGTCTCATTAACATTACCCATTTGGGAGACATAAAAACTAAAACTTTTACTATATTGGGTGATCCTTGAACATGTAGCGGGGATCATTTTAAAAAGTTCTAGTAAATACCGAAAAAACAGTATTTAAACTTGTGAATACTGGTATTACAAAATTGTACAAATGACTCACAATACCGGTATTTGGTATCCCGGTATTGCAATCCCTAGGCATGTGAAAGCAATTAAGATATTTTATTTTACTTGGAATCTCCAATAAACCTATCAAAAATTCAAGGTATAATTTTTAACACGGGATCACAAATGAATCTATCAAAATGTTTTTAATTCTTTAGAAAAAGATGAAATGAGATGCATTTTGAAACAGGATATTCAAATTTATGAATTACCGTATTTTCCTGTATATAATACGCAGCGGTGTATTATCCGCAAAGCCTTTTTTCCCGGGTAAAAAAAAACATTGTATAATCCGCGGCAGTTTTTACGGCAAATAATCCAAAATATAAACTGCCGATAATGAGTGTCACATAAGATAAAAAATACACAATATAATTAAAAACAGAAGTAAGAAATTGTACAGAAAACAAAACTTATTATGAAACGTCTTTTTAAACATGTATGATAATATTTTTTACGATAATCTCAATAAAACAAAAATATTCTTTGCTACTGCCATCTATGTTTTGAGTTGTTAAACAAAACATTTTGCACGCAGAAAAAATCTTTCTTTTTTTTTTAATTTAGCAAAACAGCAAAAAAATTAAGATCGATACTGCTTTCCCATATTCTCTTTCTTTTAAAATCCATTTATTTATTTATTCCTCTAATTCTGGCCAGTGGGGTTTTCCACGATGTTTGGCTCTTTAATGTCTATCACAATTTTCGAAGTTGGGTCTTGTTTTTTCTCCGCAAACGAATATTCGATTCGTCAACGTTGAAAAACTTTGCAGCTTCCCGACTTCGGTAGCCTTCTCTCTATAGCTTTTAACTTGAAGTTTGCAGTGTAATTTACACGCTTTCGCTTCAACATGATGAAAACTTTCAAAGGATGTAATAGCTTTATTCAAGAGAAAATTGGAAATGGCGCCAGTGACTATTAACTGTTTTTTCCTTCCGAGGAACTGAATTCGTTCTTGAATGTAATTGGACAAAAACTAGTTATGGTTGAATTACGTCAGCAGAGTCATGAAAGTGCCATCTATTATTTATTTTATAAAACATAAACGGCATTTCTTTCAAAACTTTATTGTTAGCTTTTCTAATCTAGAATGTTTTTTCTCAGATAATCCGCGGCGGCGTATAATACGCACAACGAAATTTGAAACTTTTTTAACACATAATCCGCGGATTATATACAGGAAAATACGGTAGTTATTATAAATAAAGAAGATTCAGATTTTGAGTAAATATTAATTTAAAGTTATTACATATATGTGTGCACACAGAGAAATATATGTAATCCAATGAAATTACGTCACTCATAAAATTACAGTAAAAGTATAATAGTGCAATGACTGTGTATTTAAACAAAATAGTCTCAAATTTCAAAAATTCTACATTTTATTTTATAAATTACAAAAAAATAAATAAAAAAAAAGCAACTGTATCTATTTTATTCTTCCCAATCGTTTTACAAATAAAAAAAAAATCACGGTAAAAGAATTTAAAGTAAAGAACTACGAAGAAGGAACACAGTCAAAATGAAAGAAAATTGTCAATGAAGAATGGAAATGTAAACTTAAAATAACAAAACAATGAAGAGATGGGTTTAATAATAATTAAAAACTATTTGGATTCCTTTACCTTAAGGATAGCCCAATCTTCTTGAATTAACCACTCAGGTTTATCGAGATAAATGTCTATCGCTGGTTTGTTGACTATCAAGGAAGGCTGCTTCAGCCCAGGGAAAGAAGTAATAGGTTTGGGCATGTTGCTGGCTCCTACCATCAATCCTTTGACCTTTTGTAGTTTCACCTCTCGTCTCATCTTAAGGATTGCAGCAGATGGTCGATCAAACAGGGATCGAGGGATATTCATCATGTCATCTTTTCGCACTTTCTGCTTGCGAGTCGAGGCTATAGTTGAAAGTGCATTAAATTGATAAACATAAGAATATTTTTTTTACTAGCAGTCTGTAATCAAGCACTCAAACAGATTAATTTTAGGTTTAAAATAAAAAATAAATTTATTGGTTATTTTCTTCAGACATACCAGATTAAGAAAAAGAATAAAAGCATTAAAACCATTAGGGTAAAATCCTAGGACAGCACACTGCTATATCTATAATTTCTCTCAAACACAAATTATTTTCATATTTCAGACATCTATACTGATATATTTTCAATCTCATTTACTAAGCAATCATTTCTTTCTTACCTCTTTCATTCAAAAGAAACAAAAACAATTGGTCAAGCTTCAAAAAAGAAAAATGAGGTTTCCAGAAAATGACTTAAACCTTTCAACACGACCATCGAAAAAAAAAATGACAGCTGTTCAAAAGGACTAAATTCATGATGGTCACATGATAACGCCAATCACGTGTCTCCCATTGATTAAAAATTGACATACTAAGTTGATCAACTTTTAAAGTTTAGATAACATTTAAAATTTGATGATTGGGTATAGAGTTCACGTGCTAAAATTCTTCAAACAGTTTTCAAAATTAAAAAAAAAATACTTACATTATACAAATACTTTTAAATTAAGTGAAACTATGTGCATTCTTATATCATTGACAAATATGCCCTTTCTAAAGGAAAGTTCCTTCAAAAGTGAAGCACATGAACTAATTGGCCGGAAACGCGTGATTATATTTATGATACAATTATGACGTAGCATTAATCTATGAACTGATTGGCCGAAAACACGTGGCTCAGTTATCATGTGACTAATGATGTCACATGAATTTAGTCCATTCTGAAAAACTAAAAAAAAATCCGGTTCGAGTGGGGTTACTACTTCCCTAAATTTTGCACAGTTGCCATATTGTAAACTTTATCGCCAAATTTTTGGCACCAAGAAGTTTGCCCTCCTAGGACAGCAGACTGCTGTTTTTGGCGACAAGTTTTTCGCCAAATGGCGCCAAGGAAGAAACCACGTTTTTCAAAATGGCGTCAGAGACACAAGAGAAAAACGTGGTTTACGAAACGGCGTCAAGAGACGAAAAACGTTGAAAAAACATGGTTTCTGAAATGGACAACATAGGAAACATCAAATCAAAAATAAGAAATTAAATTCTAATTCTTTACGAATTTCGGACATCCATACCAAGATCCTAAAAACTCATTAATCATGTGAGTGAATATTAACGTCGCACCGTTCAGCTACACGAGGGCTATTAGTGATGGACCATGTAATGGGGTCGAATCATCACCAGAGGGTGCTGTGATCATTTGCCGATTATAATATGATTGCCAAGTAAAAAATAACAGCTAATCGTTCAGTTCAGTTCTGGAGTAACAAAGGCTATTATCCCCCAGCAAATCGTATTACACTTTACATACGTTTTCTTTGTGCCTGAAAAATTAAAATTCTTTGAATTCAAAATGCTCAGAAAATATTTCAGACTGTTTTTAAAACTTTAAATATTGTCACCGTCTTTGATAAAATCAAAAAATATTGAAAATGAAATAATAGTACTTACGTATTATCGCAACCTATTGGCAACATTATATGAAACGAAGTACATGTTTTCCAATTCAGTGCATACAACACATGCGAAATCGGAGTTGCCAACCTGGCGAGTTATCTTGAACGTTGACGATTGTTGCAATGATACGCTAGTACCGAAATAATTAAAAAGTATTCACATTTCAGTCGAAATTCTTTTGGAACATTTTTTATTTTCTGTAAAACTGAAGATTTATTCCTTCTCTGCAAAATCCTATGGATAGATGGTGGCTTGGAAAAACAGAATTTTGTACAAATTGAATTTAGTTTTAATGTTCTTCTGCTGGTGAAATGCTGATACATAAAGCATGCTTCTTCAAAATGATCGGAGCATACTGATGAAGTTAGACGGTTTGAAGTTTGTTCGACCTAAATTTTGTATCCAATTTTTTTAATAAATATGGATTCTACAGTGGAAACAGAAAAAAAAAAAAAACTTTTCATCCTACAGTCATTATGGCAATTTAATACGTTACAGTATTTCATTTTGTTACATGATAGTAGATACAAATCCGAAAATGCCGCCAAAAGACTCAGTCGAATCAAACACGTGGCTATTTGTTAAGCGTCCTATCATGTGATTATGACGTCAGTCTATGGTCAAGTGACGTGAATCTATCAATCATACAAAAAAAAAAAAAATGGTGCGTGGAACGCCATGCGATAGAAGTGAAATTTCTTTGACGACGTTGGAACATTGATTATTTGTTCTAATATTCCAAGCTGACCATGTACAGGTCTCAATCGCCTAATTTGCATGAAAAGTATCCGTGGCGAATTGAGTCTTTCTCATATCAAATCCAAAGTAGGAAGATATGCTGGAATTTCTGGGTATACAAAACTATTATATTTTGATAAATTTGGTATACTTTTCCTACTTAAACTTTGTCGGCAATTGTAACATTCTTTAATGCCTTCTAAATTAATTTCCGGTAAAATATTTTTCTGCTCAGCAAAACAGGCGTTCTCAAATCATCTCTAAACCATAATCTATCACAAATCGAACACCCATCACCGAAAGGATTATCGACGAATAGCTTTTGAAAATCTTTGTGAGCATTTTTATGGGAGAGTGAATATTAACGGCGCACTGTTCAGCTACATGACGGCTTTTGGCGACGGACTTCGTAATTTTGAACCATGGTCAAGTGACGAGGACGTCACCTGAGCTGGCACTACCCCCTCTTCCAACTACCACACCAGCGGGAGGACGTTTGAGCATATTTAACGTGCATCGCTCCCCTACACGGCGGGTCTTAAGTGGGCTCGAACTCATGACACGCCAGCCACGATCTGATACCTTGACCACTAGGCTACCGTGCCCAAGCATTTTTATGGAAATCATAGTCTTTGTAACGTAAGATAGAATTTACTATTGATTCACATGCATCAGTTCCAACACACACTAGACTTGTAAAGGGTTCTGTAGTTGACGGCACAGGGTGGTTCACAAAGTCTGTATTAATCTGTGCTGTCAGTATAAAAGTCTTAATAGCATTCCCATCCCTTAAACTCGGCATTAAGATAGTATTTTGTAATGTTTTTTTTCCCCCATGCTCGATATTCTCTTATGTGTACTCTGATAGAGATTTGGAAGTAGCACTTCATGAATTTGCAATATTTTCCTGTTTGTCATTAAACTCGGCATTAAGAGAGTATTTTGCAACGTTTTTTTCCCGTGCTTGATATTCTCTCATGTACTCCGATCGAGATTTCGCAGTAGCACTTGATGAATTTGCACTATTTTTCTGGGTTTTTTTTGTCACTTTTTTGACTGGACTTGCTGCTAGTTTTTCTTTTTTTCTCTTTCACGAAACTCTTTTCCTCTTTGTGCATTTGATTTAGGCATTCTGATTAAAATTAATACTAATTCAACGCAAATGAAAATTAAAGAAATAAATTAGACACCGAACACATCGCCGTGTAGCAAACAATCTAAAGAAAATATCAAAAAGGCACGCTTTTGCTGCGAGAGCTATTTTGTCTACATTGTAATGCTCACACTGCAAATGATACGACCGTTGATAATGTTCCGGGGTCTGGAGGAAAAGGATCCCTAATTGGAAGGTGGGCAAGTTGACCAGTCGAAAACGAGGGCAATTATCCAACTTTTTTACCAATATGACGCAAGTCACGCGGTGTCCCCGCTCCCCCTCTTCCTCCTCTGTTTCTCTGCTCACCATGGCGATGATTCGGAGGGATGGGGGGAAGACTACTTTCGTTCGCTTTTTCACTCTTACGCAAAACTGGGCAATTTTCTCATTCACTCTAGAGCGCAAAAAAGTTTCACTTCAAAAATAATCATTACTTTCTTTCCTTTTATTCAAAAGAAAATCCATTCGTCATGTGTTTACGAAGAAAACGCGATTTCTAAAACTGCTTCTACAAGAAAAACTGAAAAATCGTCGCTTCGATCTCTCACTCATTCATATAAAGCACACACACAATCATTTCTTTCTTACCACTTTCATTCAAAAGACATCCATTCATCGAGCTTCAAAAAAGTAAAACGTGGTAAAATGAAAACGGTGCTCGTCCCACGTGCGTCAGCGGTGGAAATGTCCACTGTCCAAAATGTGTTGATTTTGTGCTCGACAGGTTTTAGGGTTACCATTATTCTTAGCCTAAAACTGGACAATTTGGCAGGGTTGCCATGTTGTAAACTTTATCGGCAAGAAGTGTGCCCTCCTAGGATTCATTCTAAGGTAATATAAACTGATATTGTAAAACATATATTTTATTTAATTTCAAAATAAAATAATAAGACGCAGCTGAAGGAAAAGTAAATGCACTTAATAATCCACAAAAAAATAACACAAATATCCTTTCCTTTTTTTTACTCTCTCTTTAAGATATCCAAATCCTTTACTAAAACATTAAAATAGATCACGCACCCGAAACAATAGGATCCAACTTAAGCCTCTTTGCCTCTTTTTTGATGAACACAGGGGGCAATTGTGCCTCATGCATAACAGAGGTTTCATACCAGAAGCTAACGCTGTAATCGATGTAAATATCATTCTCATTGGTAGGTGGAGTGGGAGGGGCCCATATCTGGAAAAAAATATCCCTCTAAAATAAACATAGACAAAATTTGGTACATACATATTATACTGTCCACCAACTTCACCAAATAAAAAGGCATCACCAAATGATGTCATTGTTTAGGAGAATGTGCAAGAACAGTTTTCCACTATTGGCTGCATATCATGTAACCTCTTTTAAAGAAATTGGTATACAATATAATACACAAGTACCCAAAACAACTCAATGCGTCTATCCATGAAAAAGAAATTTACAAAGTTAAAACAATTAAAATATCATATATTTATTTTAAAAACAATTTTTGTCTAGTTACTCTAGATATATAGATAAATAACACACAAATATAGATATTTCATTTTAAAGATACTTACAGGCATTTCTTCTTGACCATTTACAGAAAAATATAGCTAAGGAAAAAAAAATGAGAAAATTGAAATTACAGTTCAATTCAATCAAATTAATACTTCAAATTCAGAGAAGGATTTGCTTTAAAATTTTACAATACAAAAATACTAATATAAAATGGTGTGAATAAAAATACAAGTTTGATCTTTAAAAAACTTATAACAAACTGAAACAACTAAATTAAGTGAAGTTGAAACTCTTTTTTTTTTTATTTAATCAATTATGTTTTCATTTAATGTAATTATCACAATTTACATAAATGATAACTATATATATATATAGAGAGAGAGAGAGAGAAATGTAAAACATTTTTTAATGCATTTAAAATGCTTAAATTTTTTTTTTTTTTGTTTTTGAAAAAAATTAGATAAGAGAGAAAACATTTAATTAGATACTTAAAATATCTATCATAGTTTCAAAAAAGAATTGAAACAGCTTAAGAATGATTAGTGTATTTATTAGAATCTAAGAGCCACACCCCAAATTCTCAACAAGTTTTTGTGAAAAATAATTAAAAAAATAGAGTAAAATGATTTATTAATATCCAATTTTGCAAAATTAAAATAAATTTAAAATAAGAACCAATAAGAAGTGAATAATTAATTATTTTACTACTATTACAAATGTTTAAATGCGTATATGAACCTGTAAATTGCTCTAATTGCAAAATCCAACAAATTCTTTTCCCCTTCGATTCTCAGCCGCACCCAATTTTCAGTAGCAATAACACTGAAAAAAAAGTGCGGCTTAGATTCGAGTAAATAGGGTATTTAGAAATATTCGTAGGAATGTCCTTATATTTAAATAATTTTTTTCCCTTTTCTTCTAGTTATCAGATTTGACGTTTAGTTCATAAGCTCTTCTTATAATCACAATGCAAATAATGTAACTTAGAAAAACATCTTGGAGAAAATAAAAATTAGTAAATTTGGAGGTATATATAGCTTCCAGATAGAATTTTGAGAGTTCTAAAACATTTATCTTTGAACTAGTTCATATGCTTTTAATGGAACAATTTCCTTCACAATCACTTTAATTTCTCTTATTGTGAACAATGAATCAGAAAAAAGTATTTAAAATACCTTAAATCTAACTAAAAATAGTGAACTTCCTTTAGTGAAGATTTACATGAGAAGTTATATATCTTGATTATGAGAGAGAGAGATAAAAAAAATCCATACACAAATATTAAATATTACTAAAAATGTAGCAAAATAGAGATGAGAGAATCCAATGAATTAAAAGTTTTTCAACTTGGCTCACAATATAATTTTTTTTGCATATGAACTATAACTCTTAGGGAATATTGGTCATTAAAGGAACTGTTGTTGCTACATATGGCTTTATTAGAAGGATCAATCCAAACTAGTTAAGCAGCTCAAGTATCACACAAGAGAAACGATAAATAATTTTAAAAAAGAACAAATATTTAAAGAACCAGGGCAAATTAACATGGGAATAAGAGAAAAAATTTGAACAAGGAGCAATGTTACTCATGTCCGTGAGATCTTTAATTCACACGTGCATTATGGGGGTAGTGCTAAATGAGTTACAACTATGGCTAAGGCAGCTCAGAGTGAAGCAGATTTTTTTTCCCTATCCTGCAGTGGAATGCAGGAGGATTATCTTGCGCTAAGTTCTCGTTAAAGAAACTTTACTGGAGCATATAGTCGCATCAATCTCTAATCCATCATTGAATTTGGAAATTTTTTCCCCTAGATTCTGCTTAGTGTACAAAAGAAAACTTTATTGTAAAATAAAATGTTTGTTTTAAAAGAAAAGTAAACTTTTAAGAAGTTTAAAAGAAAAATTAGCATTCAAAAAGTTTTTTTTTAAAAGGTACCAAAAGTAGAGCTTTGGGGTCAGTGAAATGAGTGGGCGAAGCATAGCCAATCAGAATGCAGCGAAGAAGTCCCATGTTTTTAAAGCTTTAGGGAGATAAAGAAATTCAAAATTCTAATACATCATCTTATATTCTATGTAGAAAAAAAAAAAGTCTCTAATTCCCATACTTTAACAAAGTCCCTAAAATTTTACAATATTAATATATCAGTGTATTAAAAACCATCAAAAAAGTAACCATGTATGATTTAATTCGTCAATGAATTTCCATTGAAATATTTAAAATAGTCTCTTTTAAGCAAACATGTAAACGTATTTTCATACAACTGACAAAACAATATGAAAGAGGGAAATTGTTTTTTTAAAAAAACCATTATCACATTTACACTGAATATCTAAAATTTTGAAACCAGTGAAAAGTAAGAAATATATACAGGATTCACGTCTTCTTTTCATAAAATTTAGAATATTAAAGAGTTCGATATTACTAAAAGCAAAACAAAATTGCTTTTTGCTGTGTTAAGTCTAACAAAATTTAAAAGCAATATATTCATAAAAATATTGTATCTTCAAAATTCATTTTATAAACAAAATAATTATATACTCAAGAGAGAATGTAGTTCTTTAAAGAAAGGGAGAACGTTTATTTATAACAATATTCTAATAGAAAATGTCCTAGAGTTTTTTAGATGAAAAATGCAATCTGAAATTTAAATCTTTATAGTTAATGCTTTTTATATGTGTATGGTGTTTTTAAATATTCTTCAGAATTTTTGATACAGTAAAAAATTATCTCTTCAATGCTAATATACAAACGTCATGTTATTTGATTAAATAAAGATTTATTAATCTTATTCATTAAGATTTTAAAAATAATTCTGATTTGAGCTTAAAATGTGGAAAGAGCAGCAGAAAGTACAAGGTATATATTACAGCCCTACATGGTGATTTTCGCAACATCTTTCTTTAGTCATTTAATGCCCAACACAGTTAAAATAAAATTTACTTCTGTAATTCAAAATGTCAACTTTCTCCAAGACTTTGTTGTTTCTTCTCACAAAACTACTTTGGCTTTAAATTAAATTTTTCTAAAACCCACAAACACGATACAAGTTTCTTGTTACAAAATAATTTATTTAGTAATATTACAAAATTAAATTACCCTCAGATAAAAGTTGTTTTTTTTTTTTTTTGTTCTTTTAAAAAAAAGCAGCCATTAACATTCTTTTGTAACTAAATGCAAATAAAAAATTTTTGAGGAAATATTTTATTTCCTCAAAAAAATTATTTACCTTGGAAAAGTTTCAATGAAGCATTATTTTGATACAGGAAGACAAAACTCAATTTATTTTAAGTTTTTATGGAAAGTAGGAAAAGTAAAATGATATAGAATATAGGAAGAAAGATGTTTATAAAAATTTAAACACCTCCTCTCCTGCAAAGGAACTTCTTTAAATGATTTATGTACAACAAAATTCCGAGCTCTTAACAGAAAATGCTCTCCTCTTACTTTCTGGGCTCCCAAAATTATCATTCTAATCTAAGGATTCAATGCATTGAATAATTTCACAAATAAAAGAAATTTTTTTTTCATAGTACAAAAATATTCAAGACAAGTAACACTACAAAACTTCTACACCTTTTTAGTACTTTAAAACTCTTGCTTTTAAACATTCCTCAAATAATTGATGTATTTGTTGAATGTGCAATTCAAAATGCTGAATATTCTACAAAAGATCAGAGGTTCTTAAACTTTTGATCCCTGCAGCCCCCCAAAGATTTTGAACATCCCTCCCCGACTTTATTCTTGATCAATAACAAGTTCTAGTAGTTTTTTCCATTGGGGACACTTTAATGATCCAATCTAGTACGGCACATCTCATTTTTCCACTAGGCTTTTCAGAGTCCGTAAAAGAGCGAAAGTTCAATGTTACATGAGAGACTTGACCACAATTTAAGTGCCACTGCTATAGAAAACTGAAGTTGATACAATAAGCAAAGATACTTAAACTTATAAATTTTATAATTATTAAATTGCAGATATAAAAATATTTTAATGTTATATTAATCTAACTTTTTTGTCTTCTTATAAAAATGCTCAAAAAATAATTAAACTCAAGTTAAATAGCAGCTGTATCAAATACATTTAAATCCTTTGAAATATAAATTTGTAAAATATTAAGAAATACTTAATTTCCTCATAACTAGGCAACCATTAATAACTTTCATTCATTCAGTACTGAGAATGATTTAACATTGGTTATTCAAATACAAAATTTATTTTATGCTTTCCATCAAAAATCAATTCATTTAATATATTTAAAAATATTACCAGATCCTTTGAAAAAACTGAGAAATATAAAATTTTCAACTAAAAGAGTTGTCTTATCAAATAAATTCAAAGCAGTTAATATGATTTAAAGACAATACTGAGTGGGAAGAACTTAAATACAGCAAAAGCAAAAATTAAGAATTCATAATCCTCTTTCATACAAAAATAAATAAAATTTGGAAAACAATTAAAAAAAATTTTTTTTTACATAAAAATTCTGTAACACAAGACAAATGATCCAAGAATGGAAAAAACCACATTGCACAATTTGTAATGAAATTTAAATGAACTATTATTAGCTACTATTTATTTTATTTTTAAACACACACACAAAAAAACCCCCCTTTATTTTCACAATTACTTAATTGCTCTCATACAAATTTATTTCAGTCAGTGTAACGCTTGTTAACCTGTCTGAGTGTTGCACCCACCAACCTCTTTTACCTAGGATTGAAAACTGTCACCAACTGTAGTAATATACCAGTTAATGATGAATAATTTTCAGTGTATACTTTCATGTAATAATCTAGTTTCTAAGTAGTCTCCCCCCCCCCTTCGTTCTAGTCTTTTTTTCCCCTCCTTGCCTTCTATGGAAAAGAATATAGAGGAACATTTCCAAAGTTGCAAGATAGTTATGTCAAAGAAAGAACAATGTTAATGTGAATTGATTTAAAAATAAACATTAAACTGTTATAAGCTATGACAAGTAAATACGAAGACTCAGAATCAGGTTGGCACTTATTCAGTCAATTTAAAGCTTGACTAAAGAACTATTAATATTTACATGATAGTGTATTATTTATGTAGATAAATTTCAGGTAAAATTTTTCAAAATCGCTGCCAATTTATTGGTCAAGGGGTTATGTAAGTATGCTAACTTGAAAAATGTACACTATCACTACTAAATTTCTGAATGTAATTCACATGATACAGAATAAATCAAATTTCCTTTTGTAAAGTCTTCTGTCTCATTTCGCATGTAACCCACATTTTCAATAAGAAAATAACAATTGAAAACCAC